>BMAO01012675.1:0-18169 GCA_019973975.1 Trichonephila clavata | reverse complement strand
ATCCCTATCTATAGTTATCTATGTCTGTCTATGTGTATCTATTTATCTGTCTATCTATCTATCTATGTGTGTGTGTATGTACTACTACTGTGGATGTCTTATTTTAAATTTATACTGTTTTATATTTCTTTTTATTCTTTCACATTATTAGATTCATGACAATATCATACGTGAATATTGATTGTTTTTTTTATTTCTCTTCTCTCTATATATATCATTATTAATCAACTAATCTTAAAACACACACACATATAAATGATTTAAATATTAAAGATTAAAATATATAATACAGATTTTGAAATCATTAACGGATGAATGCTTCAGTAATATAAACATCGTGATTGCTTTCTACAAAAAAAGCTTATATATATATATTGTATATGTAACGCGGCTTCACACACACACATATATATACAACAATTCGTCATATCAGATAATGAAACATGTATATTTATTCCTTATTTCTGCAATAAATTTACGAAAATGATTTCATGTTTTATTATTCACATATAGGTTTATTTTTTCTTATTACTTCACTAAGGCTATCTTTTATAAAATCCCGATCATGAAGCCACTTTGATGTTATTAGAATTTTCAATATGGAAAGAAAATTTCTTTTCATATGTAATTCCTATAGGTATCTTTTTTAGCTTATCAAATATTTTCAGAAGCAACTTTTTAAAATGTTTTTTAAGTAGTTATTGAGCTACAACTTGAAACTGATAAACTTTTCTCAGCTGTCTTGCTTTTTAATTCCATTAATACAAAAATAATACCAGTGTTCAAGAAATGAGCTTTAACATTGATTGAATTTCTAAGCTCCTGAGTGTGAGTTTTGACGAAGAAAATAAATATGATAGCTTTATGGTTAAATTTAAAAAAATTTCTTTGTCGAGTTACACGCTTGAGTCCAGATGCCTGATGCCTAGGTACAAGGCTGATGGATATAAAATCTGGCGAGATTCAGATTCGGCACGATGGTGGATATTAGGAGCGTGGAGTGAGCTATATACTCCTGTTCAGCCTTCATTTCTGTCGTAAGACTAAATTCAAAACATTTGAATCCCGTTACCTAAAACTCTACTCTATAGTAATTAAACAAAACAAGCCAAATCCTTAAATGTATTTTGAGAATGTTTTTTCTCTCTTTTCCTTCACGTTTTGATCTATAGATTCATTAAAAAACGAAATTCGCAATTTCTTCGAAGGATACAAAGGAAATAAATTTCAAAGATAAAATAAAACCATTTCTCAAACATGAAGGCTAAAACCTTACAATTTCCTTCTCGGAAAAATTACGACACTGTGTTTCTTCCTTAGTCCCCCTATACGCTCACCTTATTTTTCAGAATACTTCTGAAATAAGCGTGGCTAATAACAGTAACTTCTACTTCCACCATTTCTTTCTTGAAAAATGCTGAGCCTTGAATTATAACTGTAACCGTAATGAGTTTATTGGGAGGAAAACACTCCTAAATCCTCCCGATTCCATTACTGAATACGTCTCCTCAGACAATCAGATGTCCCCGAGGGGAGATGGTCCCCCAAAGTAATAAAAGTTCCTCGACCAGAGGTATTAAAAAGGAGGCCGAGAGGACAGGTCCTTTGGTAAGTGGAGAGCTGTCTCTGGAGCTTCTGACACATGAGGATAGGAACAAGTTAGACAACCGCCCTCAACCGTAATCTACTTAGTCTACGATCATGGCTTCAGAGATCTTTAGGCGCAGCAGGTTGGTGGGGCTTTTCGGGGGCCGTATACAAATAACAGAAGTAGAAGAAAGAGGAATATTTTTGGTTTTGTTTCGTGAAATAGGGCTTAATATAGCTTTCCTTTAAGGTTGTCTTTACTTTATATCTCGGAGCAGGTAAAAAAATGGGAACACATTTTGAGATACAATAAATCTCCGAATAGGAAAATAACTTCATTTGATTGTAAGAAGTTTTACTTCTACAATTTATCATAACAGGTAAAGTTAAACATCAATTTAGAGTTACAATGTAGAAAACGAAACACACACCACACACACCACACACACAACACACACACACACACACACACACACACACACACACACACACACACACACCACACACACACACCACACACACACACACACACACACACACACACACACACACCACACACACACCACACACACACACACACACACGCACGCACCACGCACCACTTTAGCGGAGACATTTCTACTCTACAGAAAGCGAGATAGGGGAAAAAGTGATTGAAGTACATAAATAAACAATATAACAAATCTGCCGTTTTTTTTACCGAATAGTAAGGCCAAAATATAAGAATGAAGTTTGTGTTTATATTCTATTCATTTAAGCATTTTTAGCATTCCAACTGGGAACATTTTTTTCCCAGTAGAAAAATTCTTGTATTTTTGTGTTTTATTCTAAAAAAGCTTCCTTATATAAACTGGAAACATCTAATTATACTACTTCACTCTCTTTTGTGTGTTTTATTATTTGAATTTTTTTTCTCACACATGATTTTGTTTTTTATTCTTTAATGACAGATATATTTATTGAATATATAAAAGTGGAAAATATTGCCTTTTTATGGAGTATATCTAAATTTTAAAGATAAATTATGATAAATGGACATGCACTCAATTGCACTCACTTAAGCTTAAGCGATTAAGTGAATATTGGATTTCTTTTTAAATCGGAAAATATGTTTCAAGTTTATGTGCTATACTTTGACACTAGGGTAAAGAAATCTTAAATTAATCATGTAGTGTTATTAATTCAGGCATTTATTTTTCCATAACGTGGTGCAAGCTTATATGTGTGTTACGGGAAATTATCTTAAAACCAAAAGGACTACAGTTTTTCGTTATTTATTTTATAAAGTCCTTTTTATTTAACATTAATTTAACAAGAACATTTCTCGAAGAGATTTAAAGGAATTTTTAAAACGCATGTTATCTTAAAAATCTTGTAAATGTCTCTCAGATAGCTTAAAAATATTCTTCTATTTTAATCCCTTCTAAATCTAATGATGGTAATCAGACAGTAACAAACCATATTTATCCTTAGAACGATATCATTAATATAGAAAATATTTAAATATATTTTAAAATATTGGAATAAGTCGGAGAATTAGGATAAATATATACCATTTACTGAACTTTTTATTGCAGTTTATAATCACAAGTACCCTATGTTATTATTTTTTCTAAAAACTAAAAAAATGATATGAATATATCAGTGAAAAAATGTGAAGGTTCTCCTCTCTTAAGGATACCAGGACATGCTGGAAAGAGTAAAATGCCAAAATTAAGACTCTTTGTTTATGGATTTCATGGGATCTATTTCCAATAGAGCTTAGATATTTTTAATAGCAAAAATAGATTTTAGTTCAAAATTTTTTTTTCTGTCTAATTTAAGTTGGACATAATGTTTGATATCTCATAATGCATGCTCATGTTTAAGTACCTTTTTTAAAAAAAGTTTCTCTTAAATATGTAAAATATTTTTTGCACATATATAATATAACAATACAAAAATATAGTGAACCTATTTTTTTTTAGTAAAATATTAAGACAGTTTCTTTAAAAAAAATTATAAAACTTTGTAATTTTGAAAATATTTATTTTTTCCCTCTTTTTGCACATAAAACGTTTTTTTCTTTAAAAAATCTATGTACTACGCTGATTAAAAATATAGGTTCACTATATGCACAGGTATCCTGTTTAGATGTATAAAAATTTTAAACCATATAGTGCAATAATTTTTTTAAAAAAAAAGTGTACCTAAAAGCAAAAAAATTATGCTTTGGAGAAAAAGTGAAAAAATTAAACATTTGTAATTTTTGTTTTCATTTTTGTCAATTAAACTAAACTCAGTGGCACAATAATCCATGAAGGCCAAGGCCTACTGTGTCCATCTCAGTATACGTGACCACTGGGCACTGAGGTGCATGAGATGTCCCGATCAAGTGGTCAGTCAATTACTTTTTTCATATTTTAAGGTTATTTTATGAACGAACTTCTAAGTGTTATACATTTTTAAATTCTGAAAATATGCTCTATTTTTTTAATACTAAAATTGAAAAATCGATTTTTTGAATATGTATGATGTCCTAGTTTTTCCTTGAAAATTTAAAATCCATAACAACATGGGGCCTTCATTATTTTGCAAGTCGTAACAGAAATCAAAACTCAGTTTGATGAATCGACTTAATAAAGCTAAATTCGAATCTTATGATCTCAGTAACCACACACACACAGAATGGCTTCCTTTTAATAATCTGAGTTATTTTGAATACTTGCACATGGTGTAAATTTTATTTATAAAACAAATTATGATGATTTGTGGATAATGGTGGACAGCAGAGTGCTATGATAAATTGCTATTATATTAGTTTTCTTCAACACTAAAAAAATTTAAAATTTAAAATATTCTTCTTAAGGTGTTGCATCTGGATCCTCCTACCAGTTACAGATTTTGGGGGAAATTGAGCAACAAAGGCTATTACATCCTCCTATCTCTCTCCGTTATTTCGACCCTGCACACACACAGTTGGGGAAACTTCCCTTAAAAATCCTCACCGGAAAATAATGCCTTTCATCTTCCCGAGGGTTTTCTTTGAGATTCTTGCCCATCCCTCCCTAATAACTTATTGTATCGCCGTGGCGAAACGTTAATCAAAATAAAATGAAGTGAAACGGTTTTTTAACAAAATTATTTGGTCCTGCGATACATTAAAAAAGATTATTGACATTCCGTATTTGATAGTGATCGTAAAAATTAACTAGCAAGTTGGAGAGAACAAGTAATATGTAAAAAAAATTTTTAAGGCCAAGGAAGAAAATTCTTGTTTTGGTTACTTATTATTAAGTAGTATAAATTGGCCAGAATCACAAAATTAAGTGACAAAATAGAAAGCGATTTTCCTTGCAATTTTTCATTTTCCTTTCTATATAGTATGTTGGACGTTTTTGTTTGTTCTATTTATTCACTAGTGAAATTTAATTATTCTAATAAAATAGTACAGTCAAAAAAGAAATTGCATTCTCAAAAATTAGGCCATTTCAGGTGGTGTTCGAACCCACAACCTTTTGATTAGAAGTCCAACGCGCTATCCATTACGCAACAGGGACACAACGAGCTATTTTCTTTCTACTATGCTGTTGGACTATTATTTTTGTGTTTCTTATTATTTATTCATTTTTAAATTTAATTAATGAATTAATGCTTGAAAAAATTGCATTAACATCAAGTGTCATACACTTCAAGTTTAAAAAATGTATTTGAACTTGAATGGATGAATAGAATGTATTTTATTAACGATTTAAAATTTGAACAAGATATATATATATATACACTGGTGTCCAAAAGTTAAGCATAAATCGTAAAATGCGAAAAACATGGAATAAATATTCATAAAATTATTCCAAATTTCTTGCGGATATTAATTGGGTGATGAAGAAAGATTGGGTTTATGCAAAACTTTTCAGTCAACTACGTCCTGCGCGAAACACCGGCGCATGTCAGAACGCGGAGAAACCGATTCACACAGCATAGGCAGTTCAGAAAAGTTTCGCGCAACTGCTGTGCGAAGGAACGTTGTTAACCATCAAACAAGGTGAATGATGGCAAAAAAGACGCCAATTGGACATGTTTAAGAAAGGAAGAATCGTTGGAATGCTGGAATTCTCACGATCACAAACCAAAGTGTCTCGAATTCTGAATGTGGACCAGTCTGTGATCTCAAGACTGTGACAGAGGTTTCAAAGAACGGGAGATGTTACCCGACAACCAGTATCAAGTCGACCAAGAGTCACAACCCCTCGCCAAGACCGATATCTGGTAATAAGTGCGCGACGTCAGAGGGGCAGTACTGCCAGAGCACTGGGTTCAGCGCTCACAGTCGCCACAGGAATACGAATTTCGAGACAAACTGTTTACAGGAGACTCAATCATGCTGGCCTGCATACCAGAAAACCAGCAATTTGCATTCTCCTTACGTCTGCGCATAAACGCGCTCGTTTGAACTGGATCATTGTTATTGAATAGAATATTAACTCCGCTATACACACACTTTGCGACGGTCCGCATTTGAAGTGGGGGAGAGTGGGCCAATGTGATGTTTAGTGACGAGTCCCGGTTTAGTCTGAGTAGTGATTCTCGGTGGGTAACGATATGGAGAGAACGTGGAAAACGTTTTGAACCAAGAAACGTAACGGAAAAAAATCATTTTCCATCAAGGGGACTAATGGTATGGGCAGGCATAATGATGAACGGCCGCACAGACTTCCATTTTTTTGACACGGGGTCTGTGACTGCTCAAAGATACAGAGACGAAGTTCTTGAGCCTGATGTTCGCTTGTTTTGAGGTGCTGTCGGTTCTGACTTCATATTCATGGATGATAATGCGCCATGTCACCGAGCGGTGCTGATTGATGACTTCCTTGAAATGGAAAACATCCAGCGCATGTCGTGGCCTGCGAACTCCCCTGATTTAAATCCTATCGAGCATGTATGGATATGCTCGGGAGACAAATTGCAGCCCTTTCGCACCCACCAAGCTCCGTTACAGAACTGAAGAGAGCTCTCCAAGAAGCTTGGAACCGTTTGAGCCTACAACTCATTCATCATCTCATAGCAAGTATGGTAAATCGCTGTGCAGCGTGCCTAGCTGTCAGAGGTGACCACACGCCTTATTAAACTGCGGCATCAGTATTTTATTTAATGCTTTCTTTCATTTTTTCTTTAAAGTGTGAATCCTTGCTGTGCTCAATTTTCTTTCAAACTGCTACTTTGGACAAAAAAATTAATTATTATCATTCTTTTTATTTGCTTCCTTATTTTATAACCATTTTACACTCGCATATCACCTTTCCCGCCATTCTGATTTACAGTTCCTTCTTTATTCACATAATTACAATTCTGCTTAACTTTTGGACACCAGTGTATATTTGTAAACCAAAATTCAACATAGAAGTTTAGTTGCATCTAATAAACCATTTTTAATTTAATAATACAGTCACGGTAGTCCAAAACGTATTTAAAAGATTAGGACACCATCTTGGATGTTGCTCTCGTTTTACTTCAAATTTACAAAGTGTCCGTGGTAGTTGCTATGGTCCTGAACTCGTGACCAGAGTGTCGTGAGTTCAAATCCTGTTGCCACTGAAGACTTACCGTGTCGAGGAGGCTGATACACGTAAAATCTGTCGATGCTCAATGTCCTCCCGTTGGTGTGGTTTGGTAGTTAGGAGAAGGAGTGCCAGTTCGGGTTTCGTCTTCGACCGAGGTTTAAAATTATGAGGTATATCACCAATAGCCCTTGTGTTGCTTTATACAGTGACGTTATTACATCTCTCGTTCTTTAATTACAAGATTCGTCATCAAATCGTCTTCGCGCAGCTGTGAAGCAAAGTTAATGTATTGATTGATTGTTTATTCTTCAGACCTCACTGTTTTGAACCTAAATAAAGTGACGAGAACGACACCTGATTTGGTAACTTTGTAACAACCTTTGGTTGTTGGTGTTTGGGAGTTTGAGCAAAAATCAGCCATAGCAACTTTTTAACATAATTTTATTACTCTCATTAATCATAATTTTATTACTCTCACCAAATTAACCAACACAATTAAAGGTAGGAAATGTACTTAATAAACAACTCGGAAGAGCAATCGCGTAGGCTTAATGCTAGTAACATATAATTAAAATTACTTAACTGGATGCTGGAGCGCACTTGAATCCTATGCTTGAATTCTCTTTAAATATCGTGTTTAACTAAACGACCTCCGGTCGTAAGCTTAATCATAATTTAATCAACTTTTAATCGCCAACCATCAACCATCGACCATCATCGCGTACACTAATGCCAACGTATAAATAGAAGTAATCATTGAACTAAACCTCTTCTTCTTCACCGAGGAAAGTTTTCAACAGAGCTTCAATTAAAAAGAATAATTTTATCCAAGAGGATTAGTTGAAGATTCTCAGATAGATCCGTTACACCCTATTCCCCAAACTTTCACACCACGTCTACGCGAGGGCTTAAATTCTTGACAAATAAGCAGATAAGTTTTGAGTAGCAATATGTTTATAGCTCAAAACTCGACAGAAGCAACACCACCATGGAGCTCGCGAATATCACCATTCGGCTAACGCGACCACCTAAAAGCGAATGGATTGATTTGATTTTTGAATTAATGTTATGTTATAAAACAATACGAAGGCTATTGGATACGGGCCTCGCAATTTTGCACTATTGTCGAGTGACGAGGACGACACCTGAGCTGGCATCTACTTTCCTAATTTCCACACCACGCCAACGGGAGGAGGCTTGGCCTCGACATATTCACCTTTCATCGCTCCCCTACAGGGAAGGACTTCAGCGTTACTAGGCTCGAACACATGACACGCCGACCCCGAGTCCGTTACCTTGACCACTAGGCTACCACGGTCATGGTCTTCAGTGGCACCAGGACTTGAAATCATGCCTCTCTCGAAGAATATCTCATTGCGGGACATGAGTTCGTGACCATGACGATTCGGCTACAGTGGCCGTAAAAGCAAATGGAAACACTAACTAATTTTAAAAACTAATTTCGAATTGAGATTTGTTACGAGAACATTTTATGTGGTATATAGAAAACCAACTTTTTACCAGAGCAAAAAAATAAGGATTAATTACGAACTTTTAAATAATATTTAATCGTGTGTATTCGGCTGTATTTCCAGACCACATGACTGGACTTTATAGACTAATTCAAAGCATTCGCTATGAGTTAGTACGGCCGAAAGCCTTGATTGAATATTCAATGATGGAATGCATAATTATATTCCAGAATGTACAGAAATTTACAATTAACAGGAATTGTTGGAGATATATTGAATGCATGCACTACAGAGTACCAAGGGTTTACTATTAACTACTTTTCCCATGCTATTACTACTACTATTTGAAACGCGTAGCAAAAAATTAATACTAGCAAGAAAAATAAGCTATATGCAAATTTTTAATGCGATTAGTTTTATTAAAATGGTTTGTTGTTAGGTTCATCTCTAGTTAAGGATTAGCTAATTTTTAGCCCAATAATGGATTATTGGGCTAATCTTTTTATGTATTTCTTTTAGCAAATTTCTTTGGAGATTCAGTAGAATCTCTCTCTCTCTCTCTATATTGTAGCCGCAGTCGCATTAGTTCAGTAGTTGTGATTGGAAAGTCAAAGGGGACGTTAAATATGTCAAGTCATGTGTTTGAGTTCGTGTACCACTAAAGATCCCCCTTGTAGAGGGGCTGATGCATATAAAATCGTCTGAAGCTCTAATTACCATTGTTGGTGGGGTGTGGAAATTTGGAGAGTGAGCTGCAAGTTACGGTATCAAAATTATGAGGTTCGTTGCCTATAGTTTTTCTGTAGCTTGAAAGTGTGACGTAAATAAGCAATCAACCAACGCCGTTTTATTCCACTTCTTTTTATTATAAAATTTGCTTTACAGCTTCTCATGGTTTTAAAAAATTCTTATTTTAAATGAAAAAAATTTTTCACCTATTTTTTTTACTACACTTTATATAATTAAAAATTAAAAAATAATAATTTTTCCATTTTGAAGTGCATTTTTCATGGATGAAATGTTATTTTACGTATTTTTAGAACGTTAAGCAATATTAGAAATGGAACGTTAAGCCATATTAGAAATAGAATGTTAATCGATATTAGAAATAGAATGTTAAGCAATATTAAAAAGTAATGTCAGAGGTGGAATGTTAAGTAATGTTATAGAAACAGAATGTTAAGCAATATTAGAAATAGAATGTTAAGCAATATTAGAAACATAATGTTAAGCAATATTAGAAATAGAATGCTAAGCAATATTAGAAATAGAACACTAAGCCATATTAGAAATAGAATGTTAATCGATATTAGAAATAGAATGTTAATCGATATTAGAAATAGAAAATGTTAAGCAATATTAAAACGTAATGTCAGAGGTGGAATGTTAAGTAATGTTATAGAAACAGAATGTTAAGCAATATTAGAAATAGAATGTTAAGCAATATTAGAAATAGAATGCTAAGCAATATTAGAAATAGAATGCTAAGCAATATTAGAAATAGAATGTCAAGCAGTATTATAGAAACATAATGTTAAGCAATATTTAGAAATAGAATGTTAGGCAATATTAGAAATAGAATGTTAGTCAATATTAGAAATCGAATGTTAAGCAATATTACTTAAGCTTAAATAACTTGTTAATTAAACATCCACTAATCAATATGATTTTTAAAAAGATTAAAATTTAAATAAAACAACTTTTTTAAAACTTTTTATTAAAAATACAGATATTTTTTTTCTTTTAAAATAAAATAAAAGAAAAATATTTCTGCAAATCAGTTCTTATAAAACCTCACAGTGTTCTTTGGTTTGAATCTATTTCCAATCGAGTACAGAAAACGGAAAATTAATTTTCACAACATCATTTTTAATTAAATTTCCGCAACGTCAAGGCGATCATCGAAGAAATCCGAAGAATTTCTAAGTTGTAATGGATATTTTCGTTCACTTCACTTCGTGTCATTCCAGATCACAGTTTTCGTCCAAGCCTTCGAAACTCGAAAAATAATAAAATGATAGTTTATTTAGAAAAGTGACTAAAATTTCAGACCAAAGTTATTGTTTTGACAGAAGGGTGAGAAATTTCGAAGTGTTTGAATAGTTGTATTATGTAATAAAAATAAAGGGAATTTCAATTATAATTCGGCTCATTTATGTGTCAGAAACTGTTTAGAAGCTATGAAAAGGAGAAATCTCATTTTTAAAGCAGTAAAAACACATTTTTTTCCCTGATAATTTGCTAATATATCGTTTATGAGTTGTAAAATTATCTAATTAACATGTGTTTTTCGATAAAAATCTATATGCAACAAGATTGTTGTAAAATTTATAAGGAATATTTGTCAATTATTTTTTCCCCCTTTAAATATGTTCATTCAATATTTCTACAGTGAGAGGTATAAATGTTGTATTTGTGTGTACGAAATATCTTATTTATTGGAAATGTTAACGTAATAAAATAACTTAAATTTTTTAAAACTTAAATCTATATATATAAAGGAGAAAAGCGACTGACTGACTGACTGACTGACTAATCACGAAATCTCTGGAACTATTCAACCTACAGACTTGAAATTTGGTAGACATGTTCCTTTAATAGAGTAGACATCAGCTAAGAAAGGATTTTCCGAAATTCGAAACGCAAGGGGCGTTACGGGGGGTTAAGGGCTTTAATAATAATTGTTTCCATGTTTAAAATACTTGATGTACAATCTTGAAACTGGGTAAGCGGATTCCTTTCAGAAAGTAGAGATCCGCTACAAAATGAGTTTGCTGAAAATCGACCCCCAAGTGGCGTTGCAGGGGCTTAGGGAGCGTTATTGATAATTATTTCCATTTTTAAACTATTTGACGCACTGTCTTTAAATTTGATATATAAAGATTCCTTTCGTAGAATAATGATCAGTTACAAAACGGGTTTTGTGAAAACAGACTTCTAAGTCGCGTTGCGGGGATTAAGGGCGTAATAGATATATATATCCGTTTTTAAACTACTTCACCTACCTGCTTGAAAATTGGTAGGTAAGTTTCTTTCCTGGAGTAAATATCCGCTACAAAATGGGTTTTGGGAAAATTGACCCCAAGGGGTGTTGCGGGGCGGGGGTTTAAGGGGCGTTATAAATTTCTATTTTTAAGTTATTAGACGTACAGTCTTGAAACTTAGTAAGCAGATTCCTCTCATAGGGTAGAGATACGCTAAAATGGGTTTCGTGAAAATTGCCCCCAAGTGGCGTTGAGGGGACTTAAGGGGCGTTATAGATAATTATTTCCATTTTTAAACTATTAGACGCACAGTCTTTATATTTGATAAAGAGATTTCTTTCATAGAGTAGAGATCAGCTATAAGAAGGTTTTGTGAAAACAGACATCTAAGTGGCGTATCAGGGGAATAAGTGGCGTAAGAGATAAATATTTTCGTTTTTAAACTATTTGACCGACCTGCTTGAAAATTGGTAGGAATATTTCTTTCATGGAGTAAATATCCGCTACAAAACGGGTTTAGAGAAAATTGACCCCCAAGGGGTGTTGCGGGGGTTAAGGCAGATATAAATAATTATTTCTTTTTTAAACTATTAGACTCACAGTCTTGAAATTTGGTTAGCAGATTCCTCTCATAGGATAGAAATACACTGCAAAATGTGTTTTGTGAAAATCGACCCCTTGGTGGTGTTGCGGGGGTTCAAGAGGCGTTATTGATAATTTTTTTGCATTTTTAATTAATTGGACGCAAAGTCTTCAAATTTTGCTAAGCAGATTCCTTTCATAGAGTGCAATTCCCCTACAAAATGGGTTTTGTGAAAACAGACCCAGAAGTAGCGTTGCGGGGCTCAAGGGCGTTATAGACAATTATCCCCATTTTTAAACTGTTAGACGTACAGTCTTGAAATTTGATAAGCAGATTCCTTTCGTAAAGTAGAGAGCCGCTACAAAATGGGTTTCGCGAATATTAACTACTAAGTTTAATTTCGGGAGATTAAGAGGCGTAATCGATAAATATTTCCATTTTTAAACTACTTGATCATCCTGCTTGAAAATTGGTAGGCATGTTCCTTTCATGAAATAGAGTTCCTCTAACAAAGAGTAAAATGAAAATTGCCCCTAAAGATGTTTGCGAGGGGTCAAGAGGAGTTACAGAAAAAAATTCCTGTTTTTAATTGTTAGACCCATATACTTGAAATTTGTTAAGCATGTTTCTTTTGTTGAATAGGGATCCACTAAGAATAAATTTTAAGCAAATCAAGTTCTGGGGGTTGCAGGGGTTACTGGGACGTATTGACAAAAAAATTACTTTTTTCGAGCTACAAGGACTATAAAAATGAAATTTGGTTTGCATTTTTCTTTTGTTGAATTGAAATCCGCTAAGAGCGGTAATTTTGGAAAACGGCCCTCAACGGATTACGGGGATATTTATAGTAAAACTTTTGCTTTTTTCTGTTAGATTTAGACTTGAAATTTGGCTTGCATGTTCAATTTACGGAGTAGAGATCCACCGAAAATTTGTTTTGAGGGAATCCACTTGGTTTTTGAGTTACGAAAGAGCAAACATCATTCAATGCTTCAATTTTAGAGATTTTTAGAAAATACAAATTATATGTGTTCTGCCCTTTTTTTTATCAACAGGTGACAGTTACAGGTATAAGTATATTTTTCAATTCAATCGAATTCTTAATGCTAGGACTTAGATATCAATAATTTATACACATATATATAAGCAGTAAAAATTTATAAAACATCATGAAATACCCAGCGAAGCGGCGGGTAACAGCTAGTTGTTTTATAAAAGAATATGAAATTTAATATAAAAAATGTGACTTCATTTCAGTTCAATACTTTTATTTAATTTTACTAAACACATTAAAGCAGGTTGGGCAATTATTTTGTTTCAAAAACCACATTGTAGGAGTCGAGGATACCGGAAGGATGTATCTTTTTAAAGTGATTGCATTCATTAATAAACTTTGCATCTCAGAAAATGCATGAATTTTATCGTAGCACTTTTTAAATCTACTTGATTACTATAAAATTTTGCCGGTCATATGTCACCATACACCTAAATTATTGCAATATTTCAGCGACGGTTCAACTAAATCTGTGGGTGATTTTTGAATTTAATGCATTATGATTTTAGTTGTTATTATTGTAAATATAAAGTTTTTATTGAGCTATTTTGCCATATCCTTCTGCATCGTTCACTAGAGACCCTGTGGAACTACCTGTATTCAACATCTACTATACCGCCACAGTACCATAAAAATGAATAAATTTTTAAGTTGAGTAAAATAGCGGCAGTTTTGTTAAATTTATTTATAGCGCAATTTTCCTGAAATGAAAAGCAACACACGTACACACACTACAGAGCATCAAAATTTTATTCCTAAATGATTTAAAAATAATGCAGGTGATTGTATTTTTGAGATTTATGGAACATTTTTTTATGTACTCTCAATATTGTGAAGTCTTTTCAATTCAACGCACACACATTTAATTTTAGAATCATCAATGAGGTAAATATACCCTATATTACACTTTTCTACAATACTTTTGAAATCCGGAGTGTGAGATTGTGCTTGTTGAAATTCTCATCACAACCTGTAAATTAATGTCAGTCAACTTACATCTATTTTTCATGCAAAAAAAAAATCGCTTACAAATACATGTTGATTTAAATATGGAGAACATTTTCTGTCTATTTGGTTTTGCAATTGCTTGGCTGGCCGCTCTATTTCCTCATTCTTGTATTAAAGTTTTAAAATTACTTTAATATCAGATAGTGTGCTTTTATTTGTAAAAATAAAAATGAAGATCAATTCTCGACGAATGATAATTTTTAAGATACATCTTAGTAAAAAATATGAAATCACACAAATGAACATTTTCTTGAATAAAATCGCAATGATTAAGTTCTGATTTTTTATTTATTTTTCTCTGAAAAATAAAAATAAAACTCTGATGGAAAAAGTTCATAGATCTGATAACGTATTGTTTCTTTGAATTTTTGAACGAAGCAATAAGTTTCTTCTTTTGTATTTGTTGTGATTTATACGCCTTCAAAGGACAAGAGAGGAACACTACCAAAAGATGGCAGAAACAGTATTGTGTTATCCATTTATTATTCACACCATTTCTGTGAGTACATTCATAGAAATTCTCCTCATGTCATTATTATTTCATGCATCAATTTTTTCATCATCCCTACAATCATAAAACTTTCAGAGTCCTGTAAGTTATTAAATTTGCAGCGTATTGATAACAAAAGATAACAAATATCCATTTGTTTTGAAGATATCTTTTTCATATATGTAACAAATTAAAGCTATTCAGTTACTTTAAACGCATAAATATATACATAATATGCATACATATATATGTATTGTATATGTACTGTTGACTCTTGATAATGCGAAGTTGAAGGGACCAATGAAAAACTTCGAATTATCAAGAGGGTAGGAAAAATCTCCCAAAATACACGAAGAGAAATTTTTTTAATACATTTAAATTTGAAACTATATAATAAAGCAACAATTTTTTGCACATATGTATAAAATCATTTTAAAATATTTAAAAAAATTATATATTATCTATACAATATAAATATTATGCACAAAAATTAAAAGTTCTGTATTAAAAGAATACATTTATATATTAAAAACAACCATTAAAAGAATATATACAGTACACAATAAATTGTTTTTGACGAAAAAATCTGTTATCTTTTTTTGTTTTTTGGCGTTCAATCTAACTTTGTCAACAGATTTTTCTAGAATAAATGAAGCTTGAAAAATGTCCGCATCAACATGATTTTTAAAGAAAAAGTTGCATAGTCTGTCTAGTGACACTTTTTTGTCAGAGTTATCGGAGTCAAATCCAATGGTCATCAAAGGGACTATGTCATAGGGAGTCAAGCAAAACATTACAACACAAAATTCGTAAGGTTCAACCTGTTTGCTACAGGACTGTACATGATAGCGGTGTTTGAATTGTCGAGAGTTTTTTAAGATCCCTTCGAATTATCGTGTATTCTATTTCGGCCAGCCACAGATTTTACTTCGAAATATTGAGTGTACCCAAACGTATTGTTTTCGTTTGAAATATCAAGAGTTTTCTAGGGTCTGAGCATATACTTCGAATTAGCGAGAGGTTTGTATTATTGAAGGTTTAAATTATCGAGAATTGACTGTATATATAAATATATAAATGTATATATATATATGCATATATGAAAGTGTATGCAAGTATATAAATGTAATATTTAAATACAATTATATGAATAAAGAGAATGGATAAATAATGTAGCTACATAGTATCCCTTGTTGAAATTTCAATTGATTCTGTGGTTCGATGTTTTCTAAAATTCAAAAAGTTCCCCTTAAATTGAGTTTAATATCAAAACAATCGTTACACATTTACACTGAAAAAAATATATTAAAACAGTGTTCCCGTGTAGGTATATAAACTGAAGCAATTAGAAAACATTATGAAGTTGCCATATTTAATAACGGAAAATACATATCTATTCATTAATAGATAATTCACTTCGAGCAAAAGTTTTAATTTCAGGTTGCAACAATATTAATTATAATTTTTTTAATACCCTCAGAATGGAATAGCATTTTGATTGTCAATTTGGAATTTTAATTTAGGAACTTACATTTCCTTTACCAAGTTAATCAACTATACCACTTGTGTATTTTTGCCGACCTACATTCTTTGATTCTTTGAACGCAAATGTTAAAAAATTCTGTCTAGCATGTCGACCAAATAAGTACAAATAAAACTCTTTTATAAATACAAATAAAACTATAAGTATAAATAAAACTTGCTACTCATCTAGGAAATAAGTGATTTTGGTGTGAGATTTTGTTATAAGCAATGTTTACATGATTAATGTATTTAAATATTCAATCCAATACTAACACAAAATGAAGTAATGTACGACACAAATGAAAAATGTAATAAAATAAAGTAAATGTAATAATAAAGGATAATTTTTGGGTAATTAATTATTTGCGTGTTCGAAAAAACTAGGTTTATTGAAGCTGTTTGCTAAATTAAAAGCATGACTATGTTGTGTATGTATCATCTCTTGAAATTTGAAACCTACTTTATAGCTAAATAAACTGTTGTAAATGTCTCTATAATTTAAAAAAAACACATGATGTCCTATACGTAATTCTCAGTAAAGCTTAATTATTCAGAATAAATATTTAAAAAGAATAATATTTATTAGAAATATTTAATTATACCGCATGATCACTAAATATTTTAAGTAGGATGTTTTTTTATTTAAAAAATATCTGCAGTTAATTTAAAAGGCACAAAAACTATCAATATATTCACTTACAATAAGAAATTAATTTTTTGAAAGTAAAAAAATACCTATGAGAAAAGGATTAATTACATATTTAATGAATTTCATTTTGCTCTCTCTGTAAAAATAATAAAGTTTTCATTTGTCATTGTTAAAATACTACATTTTATTTATTTATTTCTTATTGTTATTTGTTTGTTTTTGTAATGTGAAAAGTTGAATAACTATTTATTCTTAAGTGTTAATTACCAATATAATATTTCCGTTGGCGTTGAAAAATTATGAAAGGAAACAGACGATGTAAAAATTTATTATTTAAAGTTTAATTTATTTTAACTAAACAGGAAAATGAAATATTTTTTATTATAGCCATATTTAATTAATTTAAAATTTTTTTCAAAACTATTACAATTAAACAATGAAACTCATTTTACAAATTTTATTGATATGAAATAAGTTCAAGCTAAAAATAAATTAAAATACATTAGGAAAATTATTTCTATATTATAAGAATCATGAAGAAGTAAGACTTTAATTATACTTTCTATTATACATTATTTCCACCGATTATTTTTTCATTCAACTGAATAAAGAACTTTTTTATGAAGAATCTCAATTTAAAGACTCAACAAAAGAATAGCTTAGGTTAATGGAATAAAGAATTTTATTTAAAAACATATGATAATGTGCCAGAACAATTTCAGACTATTGTACACAAAAGATTTTATTTTTCTAAGGCTTTTATATAAAAAATTATTAATTTATCGTTGTTATAAAGTTATATATTTTTCATAATAAATTTATATTATAAGAATATAATTATAAATAAGAATATAATTAATAATTAGAATACTATTGTTAATAAGAATACAACTATAAAAATATATTTATAATTATATGTTATCTTAGTTATTTAACATCAATTGCATTTTCAAACAAATAAGAATCTTTCATTTTTGAGGTTTTCTAATATTTGATGGATGAATTTTAACATCGTTTTTTTCTGTGACTTCATTATGAATAATAAAATTTCTGTAGAAAGATATAAGTATTTAAAACAAACATACTGATGAAAACCAGCCCCACCCCCGAAAAACCCATAAAAATTCAAAATACAATAAAATAAGCAAAAATAAAAATACATTTGAGCATTTATATTTGGAAGATAAAAAACACATAATATGCAAGACATTAGAATTTAATTACTTTAAAAAATTTCAGCAGGTTCTCTAATGAGCCTTTTCTCAATTATTTCTCTTA
>BMAO01012674.1:0-49320 GCA_019973975.1 Trichonephila clavata | reverse complement strand
ACGAAACCAGAACAGGCACCCCTCTACTAACCTCCACATCACACCAAAGGGAGGACGTTTAATCATAGACAGGTTTAACTTGCATCGCCTACCCACACGCGACGGGATTTAGCGGTACTAGGCTAAAACTTATGACACGCCGGCCACGAGTCCGTAACCTTAACCACTAGGCTACCGCGGTCACACAGAATTTATCGCGGTAATGGACTAGTTGTACGCCTGATGTTAACCATAGTTAGCATGTTAATATACGTGCGTGTACTCTTAAATACTATCTTAACAGCTGTAACCAAGAAAGTATTTGTCTCATTTTGCTTATGAAATTTTAATAAAAAAAAAATTTATATGGATATTGATTATGCTGCAGTAATACTTGAGACATTGTAAAATTACTATTAATTTAATATAACAAAATTATTATACATATAAAAGATGAGCTGTGAGGAGTAAGTTAAGCTGTGTAGTTATTATTTCATTTATTAATGTAGTATACTATATAATTTTGGTCAGAAATAAATCGTACAGTGTTATCCAGAATTTCTACAGATATATCCTGTTCCATAGATATTTAAAATTATTTTAGATTATATTCAGAGAACAAAACTTTTCCTTTTTGAGAAAAAGTTATCTCCAGAGGATGGAGGAGTTTGTATCGAACCTTACAGCTATGAAAAACCAGTTGACTCCGTCTGAGCCGAAACAATCAATCATGACCTAAAATTATAGGAGGCAGAAGGAGCTTGAAATTCTAAAAAGGAGAGGGTAGAATAACCAGATGGAGATAAGAATGGAATAGATAGAGAAGGCGATGTATGGATTGATGACAATCTTTTATAGGTAAACTAAAGCTTGAAGATATTTATATCTAGCCTGATTGTTTTCGTTCTTAGTACGCAACAGTCAAATTCTCCTTTCAGATCAAAACACGTGTAGAATCAATGTTAAGACAATATCTAAACTCGTCTGTAAAAATAGATGAGCTCAGTCTTTTTGGTTTCATTTAAAATGCCAACGTCACCATTTTAAACGAGTCTCTCTAGAAGATTGATTGAGCGGAACACAGACCATTAGTTTTCTCTCACACAGGGTAAGCTCTCGTTGAGCCTTTTGTGTACCAGTAGAAAAGTTATTTTGGTTTCTGTGACTACCTGGAGATCTAAAACAAAATTTATTGTAGTCGCTCCATGGTTTCTTCCAGCCAAAATAACGGAACGTGATCTTTCGTTGCAGCTATAGCTCTTTGCTACCCCTGTCTATCAACTGATCCAGTGACTAAGACGCGACTATAAACACTTGATATGACACTTTCAGAGATATTAAAATCTTGGAATAACTACATTTGGGTTTGGACACTCTCGTTTTTATCAATTATTTACTACTTTTGATCTAAACTTAAATAATGCCTTTGAGCCATAACTGATGAATACTCATCCCTCTCCAGAAACCACATTCACTTTAAACACAGCACTAAAAACCAGAATTACAACATGCGTTCACAAAGTAATGCATTGTCAATCGCCCAATTAGTATATTTCCTACGCTAATGTAAGCGAAGAAGTGCAACTTTGTATTTAGTTGTATTTAAGGTATCCGACTACGTTCGGAAGTGTGGTTTTGTAAAAGAGTAAAAACAAATATTTTTTTAATATTTAACGTCATTCAGATTAGAATAAGCGTATAAAATTGTTTTAAAAATACTATGAAAATAAAAAAAAAATATTAAAATGCGTTATTTGGGCAAAAAATTAACATAGAATTACCTAATTTTAAAACATTCTTATATGTAAAATGTTTCTATAATAATAATATTTTGCCTATATATATCTCAGACCTCTGTACAAAGCCTGTACTATGATTTTTGAAATATATAAATTAGAACTGGATTCATTCCTATTTTAATACATCAGAGTGAAGAAATTTTAACAAAAAAAAAAACTCCAGTAATTTTTTCAACTGATAGTAACTCTGAAAATAATGTGAATTTTTCAAAAATCCTAGTCCACGCTCTATGGAAAAGTCTTATCAAAAAAGCAAAATATTATTATTAAAGAAGACTTTTTCATGAAAGATAGTTTTGAAAATAGGTAATTCGAAGTTCCTATTTTGCCAAAATATGGCATTTAAATAAATTTTTATTGCAATAATTTTTTTAAATAATTTCTCACGTGTATTTTAATCTAAATGGCACTAAATATTTCAAAAAATAATCGTTTGTACGATTTTGCAAAATTATGGTTCCGAACGTAGTAGGATACCTTAATTAGCAGAAATAATTACACTATTGAGCATTGATCCCAAGGTTTACTTAGTAAGCACATTTTTTCTCTTGCCCTTTACTTTTGATGACTAATGTACTATCTGAAGGTTCATTTTTGATGTTTGAGAATTTTAGGTTTTAATTTATTAACAGTAAAGTTTTGATCATTTTTATGTTAGAAAATACGTACAAAAATCAATATGGAAAAGATAATACATTTTTTAAATATCAATGTAATTAAATTGTTTAATAAACCTCATGGAACTGATACGAATGGGATTACAAATTATGTCGAGTAACACGAGGGGCACACATCAAACATTAGTAACAGAAGAAAAAAAACTGTATAGTTCTTTTCACATTTATGTATCATTAATACAATAAGTGCAGTAGTTACGATAATATGACTTTTTAAAATCGGGTCCATCATTTTTACTCACCTTGAACTTATTTAGACAAATATCAATGCAATTCATAGGATCAATTGAAATTAAAATAAAGGACATTTTAGATAAAAATTAAATTTTGAAAATATCCCTAATCTAAGCTTCATTTCAAAAGTACATACTTGAATGTTTCATCATTTCAAAGAGGAAAAAAAATTAATTTATTACTGAGTGAGAAATCTCTACTTTAATTACTTTACAGAGCATTCATACTATTTATTGAAAAAAAAATTTGACAAAATGGAGTTAAGTATCGATAAAAAGTCAAAAGCTCTAAGAGGGATGAGAGAAAGAAACTGTAAAAAGTGACCCACACCTTTTTTGTGCTTGATCTTTACTGTCGTCGTTTAACGATAAAAAGAAATCGATAATGATACAGTAAGCCCAGGCTTGCATACAAACTTTTGATACCGTAGTTTTATTTTTTTGTATTGATCAGGTAGGGGAAATTGAGGAAACGTGTAAATTTTCTCTGAACATAACCCAATTTTCTCACACTAAATAGAGATTTCCCAATCGACTTGCATCCATTGTATTTTAAATGATAGAATATATTTCTAGGTTAATATCTATTAAATGCAATTTGAAAAAGGCTGTTCAGTGTTCAGTTCTTTTTTCCTTACAAAGTTGTAAATCACAAAGCGAAACTCAATTTACTTAATTGAAAACAATTCTGTGCTATGGAAAAAAAAATCTTCAATTCGATATTTACTCATAAAAAAACAATGATTAACGTATGCGTTAGTAAAAAGAACAGAAAAGAAGAAAAATAGAAAAAATTCTTTTTCAATATTTAGTTTTGTTTGTTTCATAGTTTTTTTTATGTGAAGTTAAATTAGTTTTATGTACGTTCTTAACTAGATAAAATTAAATATGCATGATGGGGTGGATCGCAGTTATGTAAAGTTATAAAATCATCATTAATAGAAACCTACTTATGAGGTAAAGATGTTGTGTGGTATTGAGATTAGTAGAAAAGTACTTTATGAGAGAGAATAATATCAAAATTCAATGTTGCACAATGAAAGTTCAATTTTGGAAATAAAGGGAAAAGACTTAATTTTGCTTACATGATTTTAGACTTAAGATAAGATTACTTTTCAAGAATATAAATAACCGAAACGATATTTACTGATATACGAGGGTCACTCTGAAATTTTTGAGATACACTCACACACTCTCTCTCTCTTTTCTTCTCTCTCTCTCTCCTAGGTTTTTAAAGTTATATTTACTAAATTTTAGGAGTGTTCAAAGTAGTCTCCTGCAGCATCAATGCACTTGTGTAGATGAAATTTCCAATGATTAAATGCCTTAAACCATTCATTTCTTTGAATTGATGAAAATAATGCATTTATAGCTACACCAGTCTCTTCTTTTGAATGTAAACAACGTCCACGTAATTTCTTTTTTAGATTAAAAAATAACGTAAAGTCACACTTAGCTAGATACGGAGAATAAGGTGGATGCTTTATCAGTTTAACCTGCCTTTGTTTAAGAAACTCAATTGTTAATCTGGCTGTATGGGAAGATATATTGACAAGGGGAAGCATTAGTCCTCTAACATTAACTTCTTGGAGAATTTCTGGAACACATTTAGTGGTATACCAGTTTGCTCTTAGTTTTACCGGTAAAAATCGATCTTTTTTTTTGTAAGGGCATGATTAACGATTACAAACGCACACTGGATGATTCTCTGGCTATGACTGTGTAGTGGTACCATCTATATAAGCCAGTAACTACCTCCGCACCATGGTGATCATTTTGGTGTAGTGGATAAGTTACTCGGCTTCGGATCCAAAGGTACCTGGTTCTATCCTACCGGATAAGCGCGCCACTTCAACTGCAAGTTTATAAAAAGTTTTTACGGATATGCGTAAGAAATAATCGATAAAAGCCACCTGATAAAAGCAAATTTGAACTAATTTTTTTTAATGCGGAAATGTTTCCCCGTGGTCTATGTACAATATATTCCAATTTTCATTGAAATCCAATAAGCAGAACAGGTTCTACAGGTCACTGAATAGTGTAACTTTAATTATAACCGCCCGATATTAGCGGGAGGTGAATGATGTGCCAGACGAGGGGCGTGGTCAAAGAAATGCGAGGATTTGGAGCGTCGTGGCAAGGGTCGCAGAAACCATCTTGTATGCGAATTTCCCACTTCCCTTGGAGTTGCTGCTTGGAGTATCACCTCATGCACAACAGAATGTGTGGTTCACACATAACGGTAAACCAGCATATTTTTTCAAATGCGGTGCTTAACCACTTCCATGCTACATATCCCGGGAGTCGAATTAGATGTCGTGGACCTGTTGCTTGGCTCCACACTCCTCAGATACCCATTCATTGGATTTCTTTTTCTGTGGCCACCTTAAATCGCTTTTGTATGAGACGCCGGTAGTTACAGTTGATGATCTCAAGTTATGGATCCTCATCATTTCAGCTGACATCACCAGCACACTGGATTTGTTTGAAAGCATCCGACAATCCTTCGTCCATCTATTCGGCCGTGCTATGACCTACGAAGCAACAACTTTGAACAATTCCTGTGACAATTGCTTGTTACATTTCTAATTTCAAGCTGTGATGCATTCTTCATATTGTAAACATGCTTCACGTCTAATAAATGTATATCTTACCTCTTGTTGCCCTTTTTCATTCCAATCAACATATCAACCTTGATATCACTTTTCTTGAATTACTCCGCCTAAACGTGGATTTGAACCCCATGTTCTTTGGTAATTTTCTCCCCCCCCCCATTGAAGTACCATCCCCTTTGAATTTGTCAGTCGAATTCGACATCACCCACGACAACAATAAAATTTTTCTAAATGTAATTAGAGAAAATTATATATTCTTTACGAACATTTAAGGACGTGGGACACTGTCAAAATCATATTTAAAATTAATTCCCTAGTAAACTGCGATTTAATACAACTTCTATAATTTCCCTGAACATTGTGGTGGCTCTATCTGAGTTTTAAGTAAGATTTACGTGATTCAGTAGAAGAAAGAAATAGGCTCCATAGTAAAATGTTATTTACAAATTGCATTTTACTGTATCATGATCGATTTTTTGTACCGTAACATATCGACAGTGTAGATAAAATTAAAAGAGTGGAACATTGTACGGAATTGATTCTTTTTTGCTGATTTTTTTTCTTCCTGCTGAACTTTTGGTCTTGAATTGTCGTTTTATTCCTTTTTTAAAGTTATCCTCAAAAGCAATTCGATACACAGTTCCCAGAAATCATTTAATTTGATTTGTTCAATAAATAATTCTATATGACTTATTTTTTTCACTTGAGAAGGAGTCACTTAGTAAGCCACTTAGTAAATGAGAAAATTTCAGATGAAATTTTTCCCACGAGAAATCCCATTTATTTCTTTATCGAATTAAATCAGTGAAAGACATAAACTATTATTGCCACGGCTGAATGAATTTCAAAACTGCTGGTAAAAGATTATATCGTAATAATCCATTTAAGCTATATCCTAAAGTGTTGAACTATTACAATAGCTAATTAAAGAGCAATTCCTAGACGTTTAATGGGTATGGTGAAAATACTGATTACTTCAGTATATTTACAATGAGTAATAATATTAAGTTTTATTATTATATAAGCCTTTAATTATATAATATTCATATTATGAAATGTAAGGAATATTAGAATTTTAAGAAATATTAGTTTATTCTAAAGTTGAACCTAAAACAAAATAAATCTATTCTAAAACTGAAACGAAGTAAAATCAAAGTTATATATTTATCGCATTTTTAGAAAAATAAAAGTTTCGATATATTTAAATTATAAGACAAAATTATAGTCTCATTTAATCTCGAACAAAATATTTGTTCCCATAAATACCTTATTCATAAAATACAACTATAAAAGACTAAAAATGCAAATTTATTCCAAAGCATCACCAATAATTTTTAAAAAAATTAAATTTTTAGTTAGATGTAAAAATTATGAAAAATTCTAGTGTTATGTTTAAGGAACTTCACTATATCTGTAAAGGTCTGGTAAGGTGGAATGGCATTCGAACAATAGATTTTCAAACAAATGTCAGCTTTCCTGACAAGACTGGTTAATTTTTTTCACTGTTCTCTGACGAAAAAAAAGCCAAATTTTCTTGAAATAAAATAAAAACAAAATATTTAAAACCATTATATATATCTAAGATTTTATGAATTACTTTGATTTACTGAAATATATTCATTTAGAAAAATATTCGATATATTAAAATTAAATATAGATTTTCTTGAATTTTTTTAATGTATTAATGTAAATTTATATGAAAAGGAATCGTAAAAAGTTATTTTCGAGTTGTGACAAATTTATTTTGACACATATTTCTATAGTAAGAGCTACTAAGTTATTATTCAACATTATTTAAATCAGGTATTAGTTATACTCAAAAATTTGTGACTGGATTTGTTATAGTTTAGTCAGGAGTTCAAGCCTGACACCACTAAAAACCTATAATACAGCGTGACTGCTGCGCATAAAATTTCTTGAGGTTCAAAATACTCACTATCGCGTAGTGTGAAAGTTTAGAAAATAGCATACATTACGAGAGTGAGTCGGAAAATAAGTTTCCCCTGTCGACTGTTGTCACAGTAGTGTGTGAAAGTCAAAACATGCAATGGGCCATTATAGATAAGATATAACTTTATGTTTCCACGTAAGTACCAAGTACATTGAGACATTTGTCATACCGCTTGATAAGATTCAAAAAGCCCTCCAGGAAAAACTAAGGGCTTTGCACACGGAAGAAGTATTTAACGGCTTTTTTAATTCATCGTAGCTTCCAAAGCGCTTCCTGCGAGATTCTTTTTCGAAGCCGGAAAGAAATGGAAGTCACTTGGTGCGAGATTATGACTGTATGGCGTTTGTGGTGTAGGCACTCCCAACCAAGAGTTGCAATATGGTTTTGCATTGCCGTCACCGAGTGTGGTATCACATTGCCGTCAAACAACAGAACACTAGATCTGAAAGACCCAAGCCCTTTTTTTCAAATCCATCTGCTTGATTGAGGTCGACCTGTAGTCAATGGTGTATCGTTGTCTTGCACGTTCACTTCCTGCTTCGTCATTAATCCATAGCCGTTAAACACTTCCTCCCTGAAGCCTTGAGTTTTTCCTGGAGGGTTTTTTGAAGCTTATCAAGCGGTGTGACCAATGTCTCAATGTACTTGGTACTTATTTGGAAAAATAAAGTTATGTCTTATCTTTATTGTCTCATTCTATGTTTTGACATTTATGCACAACTACGACAATAATTGACAGGGGAAACTTATTTTCCGACTCATCCTCGTAGTTCAAGAGTCTTGTCCACTTCATCTTAACTTGACTCAAAATTACTAGGTCCATTGACTGTAACATAACACCACAGCCATAAAGTACAATGTTAATAATCACAATCAGTTAAATCAGAAATATTGTAGAGATAGGCTAAGTTAACATGCGCGCTCCCCTCTACATGATCAGTGGCAATAGGTTTAGAACATGCAACTTGTCAACACTGGTCACAAAGTCGTGACCATGACCACTCGGCTACCATGGCCAAAACAAATAGGTGTATAATTAAAATTCATTCGATGCATAATAACTAATTGGACGTTTTCGAAAGAGAAAAATATTCTTAATAAAAATGGACTATCTGCTATAACTCAAATTATTTTTGATGCATGTTTTCTAAGAAAATAATATAGTTTCTTAAATTTTCTTTCAACAATTTTTTTAGCATTTTAATATATTTATCAATAAATGGTGACTTGTACTTCTGTTATGTTTGCATTCACCCAATTCGAAAGTTGGCCAGATTCATCTATTTTTATATTGTTGGTAACATTGTTTCATAAAGTCTATTTTATATAATAAAAATAGTGTTGGTGCTTAATTTTAGTAGTTATAACTATGTTTCTACGAAACTCTTTTTTATAATAAACCTTTTCATACTGTATTTAAAATTAAATGCGATGTTTTCTATTTTTTTAAAATAGAATTATATAATCAAAACTCTGAGTAACAATTGAAAACTCATATGAAAACATATTTTTAGATATTTAAATAAATAACGTTAATTAAAATGTGTATATTCGAAATTTTAAATTACAGAAAAATAGCAAAAAAGCAAGAGCAAAATTAAAGATTTGACAGTATAAAACAAAACAAAAGCAGTCTCCATCATGTTTCACCTTTATTTAACAATACTTTTGGCCTTTGCTGCAAATGATAAGGCGATAAAACTCAATGTCTTTAACAATGTTTCGATTGGGATAAATTAATTTCTTATTACATCATTGCCAGTATACTTTAATTTTATGAATAGCCAAACAATTCGGATCTTCCAATCACTTAATTTCTGGTATCTTATCTCAGTAAAACCGTTTGGAATAATAGAGGACAAGGGAATGAGATGCTGAAAGTTTAAATGCATCTTTTTAACTACTACTTAGGTTTAGATACAATTTACATAATATAAAGATATTTTAAAGAAGTAAAGCTTTAGGATTTTATAGCTACAGCTTAGAATGAAAAATATAAAATCATTTTTGCGCAAAAAACTTTAAAATAATAGAGTTCATCAACATATTTCCCTATATTTAAAAAAAAGAATAATAGAAAGCCCTAATAGTTCTATCCCTACACACGATTGTAAAATCTTAGTTATGGGTAACTACTATTGTAGCCTTAATTTTAGTGCTATCTTCATGAAGTATGTAGATCACACAATTTAACTTTAGAGAGAGAAATTATAATCTAGTATTTGCAACCTTTGGGATTATTTGTCATGAAGCAAACTGTGAACCATTAAATTAGTATTTAAGGTGGAAAGATAAATCTAATAGCATTATTACTTTCATATGATCAACTATCAGAAGTAAAGTGAATTAATTAAATAAATAATTTGCAAAAATGCTAAGAATAAACATCTACTTTTATTTCGATATTCCATAAAAATGTATTGATTTTCAAATGTCAAATAAGTGTCTGCTTTAATATTTGATTAATTACTTTTGGTGGTTCTAAAATAGTAAAAGCGTTTATAGATATTAATTCTTAATTTCATTTTTAAAATATACATATGTAGGGTTGACAAAAGTGAACCAAATATTTATGAACATAATACGTTAATATAAAAAAGTTAAGCTACCACCAACAATAATATTTAAGTTGCTGATTCACAATACAGAAGAGAAATTATTGAAAATACAATATTCTGCAAAAGTAAGGAAGATGATGAAATCAGTACTAAGTGTTGCAAAAACGGTCTGTAATAACCACTCTTACATGCCAGCCAATATATGAAACGGACTTTGGATGCCTTCGCAAACTCTCCTTACGATATATTCATACAAAAGCGGTTTACTATGATGTAGAAAATAGATTAATTTTTGTATAAAGACAATGTAGCGACATTCATTTGCTAGTTATTATTTGCACGAATACAGATGCAAATGTTTATGGCATTAAGGCAAAAAAACAACAACGGATGCCTTGCGTACCTTTTGCGCCCAATGACGTCGAATGGAGCATGTGGACACTTGTTGTGTTCACCCGTATTTTTAGTTACATGAATCCTGATGTGACATAATGATAAATTACTGCCATGTCCCCCAATATGCCATCGCGTTACGTTTAGTGATGCGACGAAGCTGATGTAAACAATGACAAGGCTAAATCCTTCATTGTCATATCGCCCTCTGCATTCATCTCGTATAGATTCTAATCACTCTTGCCTAATTATGTCCAATACTATCACCTATTTTTGAAAGGTAGTCAGCATTATAGATAATAGTGTTCATAAAACATGACATTTTTAATTTTAATAATATAGTTATAATGAATTGTGCTGTGTTTACAGTGTATTACAACATATGTTTTTAATATGTGTGTAGCTATGTGGTCTTAACTGCTTATATATCTCTTTAATTGTATTCGGTGTAATTTTCTGGCTCTTGCTGTTCGTTTACTGCCGTACTTTGCACCTAGAATGTTATCTGTAGTGTTAATTTCTATTAAATAAATAAATAATCTAAGCACAAAATACGGCGAAAAATACCTTTTGACTTTTCCATCATTAAATGCGCTGTAATTTTCACTTATTAATTTAAGTTTGTTTTTCTTAAAACCAAAAAATTGCTTCTCTCCAATATTTAACAGTATGACACGATTTGAACAAAAAAAATCTAATAACAAAGATTTAAATTATAAATGTTTTAATATTAAACTATTTTCCTAAATTATACTATGCATAACACACTGTGTTTATTTTTTTCAAATACAGTGTATTATGTTGGTAACCATTATGGTTCATCCAAAGATACATCCAGATTTTTAGAAAATTTGCATAAGCAAAATAACTTACAATTTAATGGAAGCGGAAAGGTATAACCCCTAATATTTTCACTGTAAATTATATTATATTTATTAAAACCGTTGAATAGTAAATTTTCCAAGATTAGCACTTGACGTATCTTGATAACTATTCCTTTCTTAATACTTATTTACAATAAAAAATTAACTGAGGCTCATCACTAATAGGAAAAGAAAGCAACTCTTGCAACCAACATTTTAACAGCAATTTGATTTTTAATTAAACAAATCACAAAAATATACAAAAAATTAAACAGTAAAGTTAAGAGATTAAGAACTAAGAGAGATTAAATTCTGATTAGAGCTGTTTAATTTAAAGGTAAGAACAGGCATTACTCTTTAAGACTGAGACAGAAGCAAAAAATACTTGCCCAGTCTTAACTTAATTGCTTGATTCAGCGTAACTTATAATTTTTAATGCGACACAGATAGGTCACATAACACAAGTGAGCAGTGTAGTAGGTAAAACACTAAGATGAAAAGTATTTTCCATTTCTGTAGTATCTAGGTTTGTTTCTAGTGTTAAATAAATAAAAACATTATATTCGTATTAGTTAGATAGACCACGTGTTTGGAAGAATTTTAAAAATATCCAAAAGTTTCAATTGTTCAAACAAGACTATAACATGGGTTTATAATTTATTTAAAGTAAAAGAGAGAAAAATCTTGTTTCTTGGACCAATGTAATCCTTGGAAAAGTCAAATCTCATACATTCAGTTTATTCATTATGAGTTAGTGAACTATCCCCTAATTAATATGGAGAATGCAGTTTTCGTTATAAAATAATATTCCCGAAAATGTTTCGAAACTATGCAATTGCAAAACTCGTGTAGTACATATGCTTCTTCACAGTGTATATGTTTATAATTATATACTTTTTCTAATGAAATACAGTGCGTTATATTGCTCACTTAGAAAACTTCTAAGTTTTTATTACTTATAAACAGAAATGTTTTCCGGTCAGAACCACAAAGACAAAGCATAAAAAAGATCAAAGTTTCACGTTTAACATTTATGTTAAAATCTGTTATCTATAGGGAAAAAGTAAAAACATACTATACGTTCCAAAATGATCTCGACAAATTTCAAGACATTTTAAATGTCTGTGTAAGAATTTTATAGTTTTCTTTAAACCGAAATAGTGTAACGTATTTTAAAGTAATATCTCAAAGTGTTGCTATGAGTCTATTGAAATATCTTACACAACAGCATCATATATATTACGTATAAACTATAAGGCGAGAAGCAGACCCAGACGTTTCATAAAAAAATAAACAGAAAAAATAAAACAGTATTAAATATTTGTTGGTCTGATGCGTAGATATACTGTCTTTCACTTGTGCACTGGATATTTCTTAACCCCCGTAAAAAAGTCGCCATTTGCAGCCATGTTTCATTTATGATTAATGAACCTCCTTTCTGCAGGCCTAGTTCTTTTACATTGATAGTCAACAAGTAATTTCAACGGAAGAAACTATAGCGTACATTTTTATATTTTTAGTTTTTGGATGCAATAATGAAGGATGAATACGGCTTTTGGGAAATTTAGGATGAATATTCTATTATAAGAGTCTATCTACTGTATGTTTTGTTGATCAAACGTTCATTTGATATTATTCGGTTTACTATTCTTAACAATTTGACTGTCAACACAATAAGTTTTTGAAACTTAGATTTAACTTTATTTTTTTATAACATAGACATCATATCGTATTGAACACATCAAAAATTCTTTATAATGGAGTAGATGAAGTTGAAGCATTCTTAGTTAAAGAGTTAATATGATCATATTTTTTTCTTATCTAATTTTATCCCACCTAATCAGAACACTCAAACCGAATTATGAGGTACATTTTATAACTTTATTTACATAAGTTTTGTGACTAACTTGAGGTAAAAAAAATGTTCAAAGTAATTAGTTGAGTGAAATACCGTTGCCAAATAATAAGTAATAAAAATAATAAAATAAATAATAATAAATAAATAAAACACAAAAAATAATAAAATAATAAATAAATAATAAAAAATAAATATATTATAAAACTAAATAAATAATAAAATAATAAATAAATAATAAAAATAAATATATTATAAAACTAAATAAATAATAAATAATAATAAGTTAAAATCTAATAAATGATAATCGTCTAATAATAATAGAAAAAAATATTTAAACAGCTTATTTTACATGTCACCACACAATACGATGAATCCTCCACAGGTTGTGCTATCGTTGAAACGAAAATATCAATAGGAATGAAGCACATGTTTCAAACGTCACTACTAATCAAATGTAGCATGTGTCCATGAATACATAAATTTTTAATTAATTATATTTTTAAGGTATGTGACTACCTCGGAGCACTTTTTTTAAAATATATAAATTTTCAACTAAATAAACACTTTTTTATTTTAAATGGGGCATAAAACTAGGAATTCAAGCACAATTTCCACTAAGTTAAAAATAATTTCGGATATATTGGGAAATTTTAGTGAAAAATTGAAGTTATGGTAAGGTTTGTATTGAAATATATAATTAATATATTCGAAAAATATTTATACAGTGCATAAATAATATCGTTATCTGTGTTTAGAGCTATAAGATTTGTAATACTTTTGAAAGTTTTTAAAATATGCTCTTTTTTATGCAAGAACTCAATTTTTTTACAAAAAAAAAACGTTATTTTCTCTCAAAAAGTGCTTGAAAATACATAAATATATACACACAGAAAAGATAATAGTCTATACTGTGGAGAAACCACTAATTAAAATATTTTCTGAAAATTTCAATTCAATATCTTAAAAAGAAATTATGTAGTGAGCTTTACCATGAAGCAAAAAATTGATAAACATAGTTTCTCACAAAATGCATTTAAAGATTTTAATAAAGTATAAAAAATTTCTACTAATTGTACATTCTTTAAACTCACCATATTTATAGATCAAGATCTCTTTAGATTCATGTTTAACTAATTTGGACTTTTTTTTAACCTTTTGCTGTTTTCTAGAGAGTTTAATAGACTATAACAATTGTCATTTTTAGAGAAGTTTTGATGAAAAATGGCAGTTACACAAATTTCTAATAAATGTATTCAAATAATATTTATACAGTACGTGAATAACATCTTTATATGTGTTAAGAAGTAAAAGATTTGTAATACTTTTGAAAGTTTTTTAAATATGCCAAATTCTATGCAAAAACACGATTTTTAAACACGTAATGCTTTCTTTTCATTAAAAAGCAATAAAGTACATAAATATATACGCAGATATTAGTTTTTGATTCATAATACAGATATAACTAAATAAAAAATGTTCTGAAAATTTCAATTCAATATCTTAAAAATATTTCGTGTAGGGATCTACTTCTGGTTTTATAAACTCCATTTCCGGTTTACTAATTATGCTATAACTTTGCTTCTGGATATCATAGAAATAAAAAAGAGTGTTTTTGGAATCTTAATTGTATGGGCTATAAAATAAAAGCATAAAATAAATTTCAAAAATTTTCAGCAAAACGGCGAATTTTGGGTAGTCACATACCTTAAAATACTTTTATAACTTGTGAACGAAAAGAGCTACTTAATGCTTAATACTAGCGAATGGAGAGAGTTATAGCTATGCAAGTGTGTTCACAGTTTTGAAACGTGACTAGCTCGAACTAATGAAAAAAAAATCAGCACCACTAGTAGCTTAATTTTGAATATAGGCATTACAAATCGAAAACGAAAAAATAGGTAGAGTAAATTTTCGAAATAAAAGTTTTTCAGGGGGTCCGGCACATGAATTTTTGAAAATTTATCGATTTTTACTCTTTTATATTTTCTAAAAGTTTAAATATTTCTGTTTAAAATGATATATGATATGAGAAAATACTATAATTAGTAGTATTTTTATTATTTTTTTATGAAGCTACTACTCCTTGACGTGCATCAAATGAGCCCTGCTCGGAGCACCTGTGTTTCCCCTTGTATAAGTGTCTGATGAGTGTGAGTCCCTATGATATTCAAGTGGAAAAATTAGAGTGTATTGGGCTTATCCAAACGTGTAAGGGTACACGTCTTTTGGATCTTAAAAACAAAGCAGAGAAATAAACGTTAAGTGATGGAAAAAGCCTAAGAAGTCGAACCCGATTCACCGACTTTTTAATATAAAAAATCTAAATGTATTATGATGTGGCTATTAGAAATAATACCAATGATCTACACAGCATGAAAACTGCTATTTGAGCTGTTTATTTTCATCTTCTACCTCCAAACGAGAGCCCTCAACATGGACTGCGTCCTCCGATTATAAATGCCTGATGAAAGTTTCAAAAGACAGAAGCTGAATGTAACGAAAGGCAATATGATCATAAACACATGCACCACAATGAATTGAATAAAGCCAATTTTTACAAATCTAGGTGATCCTATGCTATTAAAAAGTGTTTAGATGGAAAGATCCAGAACCCAAATGAGTCAGTTAATAACACCAAATGGTCACCGTCAGTGATTCCAAGATGTACATTTGTGGAATTAAAAAATCTAAAATTAGGGCTAAATATGTGTATTGTACAGTTGAATATGAGTCATGCAGCAAAATTAATTATTTTAAAACATTGTGATATTGAACCAAGTAATAAATGTATGCCATGCTTCAAAATACTAGATACACGTATGATTCGTGTAGCCGAACGAAAGCATCTTGAGATCCCAAAAAAGGCAAAATTGTTAAAAATAATGAAAAATAGAAAATTAGAAGGGTATTTTGTATGAGCAGAGAATAAAGCAAATGTTTAATATGCTTCTGGAAAGTACTAAAAAAGGTAAGTGCTCAAAAAAAATTACAAATTTTTCTTTAAAGCCTGTATTCTGAAAATGTAATATTTTTCACTTTATGTACCTTTTTTTCAAAAACTACTAATAATATAATCCTCAAATTTTCAGTGAGTAGGCTTTTAACATGTTTACACATTTTAATGGAGGGAATTAGATATATATAGCAAGCCTTTTCAGATATGACTTTTTTTAAACTAAATTTTAGGGGGAGGGGAATTGGACATTTTTTAAAAAATTCATAATTAACTTAATTTTGCACAAAAAGACAAAACCCTTCATTAAAGTGTTATTGATTGTACACATAATCTACTGTAAAAATTTAATTCATGAGAAGTAAGTAGTTTCTGAGAAAAAGGTACATAAACTTAACATGGGCTCCTATGGACTTGCCGGATCCCCTTAAAGCATCAGTAGGTTCGAGCGAAGCAACATTTGAATCACACGGATAAAATGAACTATCACCTGTATACCTAAAAATGATTGGATTTTTGTAAAACTAAGACTTTTTACCCAACATTGTTTGGTCGAAAGAGGCACTGTTTCAACTTACTATATTACTAAACGACACATCACTCACTACTGAGAGAGGGAAAATACATCCCATACGTAGTGCACTTAGACACCTAGAGCATTGAAGTGTTGTCCTGGACAGGAAACAGTCCGGGCCTCAATCCTGTCAAAAATTTGCGGCACCGTTTGAAAAGTCTTACCTGAATGAGGTATCTATCCAAAGTGGCGTAATGTATACCTTAGCAAAGCGGGGTACAGGTACTCTAGGAGGCCCAAAGTTTGACTGACACTAAGTACGTATTCGGGCTTGGGGTCCAAAACCTGAGTTTGCAGAGGAGCCCTAACATTCTCCGTTACGCTGTTGGGTATCCATCAAATAAAAGGGAAATGATTGAACTATAATTATTTCCTGGTATCAAGCAATAACAAAGGAAAAACTATCGTCAGCTTAATCAAACTACGATGTGAAACTGTACAAAAAAAATAAAGGCTATCCTGCTAAATACTGACAACTCGCTGCCATCAGAGCCTTATGTATATCGATAATTCTTGAAGCTTAACTTTTTTTGTAATGCAAATATTTGAACTTTTCTTGTGTGCATTTAATTGAGTATTAACGTAAAATTGGAAACTATGTAACGTAACATGAGAAACATAATTTTTCCTAAAAGCATACAATTTTGAAACACACAAAAATTTCCCGAATTACCAATTTTACCGACTACTGCATAGCATAAAAGAATTTTACCATTACTTTACAGGAGTTTCTTTTTGTAAAGTTCTTCGCAAAAATGTATATTTTTTTACTAATACCAAATATATTTTCTTGAATACATTTATATACTTTGTGTCTATGACACATTTTTGCACATTGGTATGCTATAATTCAATGACTTTATTAAATATAAATATATTTATATCTGCAGTAATACCCGAAACTTATATAATGGATGGGACTGAATGATAAACGAATAAGTCGAAATGATGCAAATCAAGGTATGTTTTTGTCACACAAATACATATAAATTACTTTTATTTGGAGACAAAGTTGAAAGAAAGTAATAATTTAGACAAAAAACCGCTTAATAAAATCTGAGATAACACAATACAAAATCAGAAGTTATTTCAATGTAGAATGTTTCTTAAAATTTAAAAGGTAGTGTGACGGGGTTCAAAGATTTTTTTTTCTCTCGTAAGAATTCCTCGTTGCATGTTAATCCTTTCTTATTCCCTGTTTTGTTTTAAAAATACGGTAATTATTGGTGTCAATACTTTCTAAAATTTGCAATCCCTTTTATAATATAACACACAGAGACCTTCTATCAAACTCTCAACCGTCATTCGATCTTCTGAGTGAACAGGGTATAAATACTCAAGCTCTTCACTGATTTGCTCTTGCTTATGCATTTCTATGAACTCATTAATTGTTAACTCTTGATCGCAGAAATCCAAAAGTTCTTAGACGTCATCGTTATACACTACTCAATTTTTTTTGTGCCTGAGAAAATAGACGTCTTCAATCCTCACAAGATTTTCCTCCTCAAACGAAAGACGAGATTTGAAAATTGTGTATCTCCGGCTTCGCGTAAGTTGAGATATTACCGTATGTTACATAGTTAATTTTATAAAGAGTTTCCAAAAATGTTTCAAATTTGAATTAAGATACGTACGATTTCTTTTACGTGATTTATCCCGAATTAATAAATTTATTGTGGAATAATCATTAAATATGATACCGGAAAGCAATTATTAAAAATATTAAATATGATACCGTATATATTATAAGCAAAATATATCAAATACCAACTTTGAAATTTATTCAGAATAAACTCCCATAGTAGAACATTCCTCTTCATGAACATTTTCTGGGCTGTCAGCAGAATATTCCAATTTTATCCGTCTGTCTGGAATAAATATATCGAAACTCAAACGATGATGAAAATCAAAATTCTCATCGATCATAAAAAAGGAAATATTGAGTAATGTCTTAACCATATATTCAATTTAACTGTAAATTTTTCTTTTTCTTAATGTTTCAATGGTCATAAAAATATTCTGGCGGTGAGTTTCTATAAAGATTTCCCTTTTTGATGATAATGATAAAAGACATTTTATAAAGCTTTTTTGAAAAGATATAAAGTTGGGAATATTGCTGAGTAACTATGATTTTATATAATGTAAGTAGTATTATTGTATTTCTCCGATGCCGTAATGGTTTGCTTAAATTATGTTTTTCTTATAGTCATTGTCTATGCGTTTTACCCAATATTCTTAACAAAAAACATGTATGCATGAGAAAATCAACTAAACGTTGTAGATGAATTTAAAATATGACTACGGTAATAATGATATTTCAAGTCTCATATTGAAACTTTATTTAAAAAAAAATATTGAGTATTAACATAAAAATACTGCTTACACTTGTAGCTCTGAGTTAAAGATATTTTTTTTTATTTCTTAAAATAAGTGATATGTGTTTTTAAAGGCTGAAATAAATGCCAACTGTAGAAAGGAGAAAAGTGAAAAGGGGTTAGTGATTTGTTGACGCTTCTTGTATATTACCCAATCAGCGGTGTTACATCAAGGCCCACGAAATTCATCATGACAAGAGGCAATATTACGTCTGTCGTAAGCCGCAGCTTTGAGCACCGTGCAGGTGACAATACGTTTTGACTCCGTTCCATCTTAATTTTGTAGGAAAATACCATGGCGGAGTGGTCAGTGGGTTTCCCACTTCTGGAGACGACTTTCGGCTCAACGAATATTTAAAATACTCCATGCCGCAGAGGTCTTTTGCATTTTCAAACACCTTTGCCTTCTTAATTTTTGCCTTCTCTAGGATTCGAACCCAGGCCTTGAGGAACAGCAATCAGCTTCACTAACCGCTATACCGTATAGTTAGTAATTTAGATAATGCATATTATCATAATTTTTTAAATACTAATTTATGTGAATTATTGTTTGGAAGATAAAATTGCTCACACAGAAAAAAAATAGTTTTTAAGCATTTTCCTAATGAAAGAGAGATTCTTTTTTTGACGTCGGAAAATAGAAGGAAAAAAAGGTTGGAATAACTTTTTAATCTTAATAATATTGAATTTTTTAATTTTGAGAAAAAATAAAATTAACTGAAATGATAAATTATCGAGTAATTTTAAATCACTTTAACATTAAAAAAGAGCGCACTGAGCAACTATTTTTTTAAATTATTTTTGTTGCTAATGATAGGGTATAGATTACATGATATTCTTTTCCAATTATAAATTATTTTATTTAACTACACTGAAGTGGCACTGTTTCAGGGACAGCAAGGGCTATGCAAATTATGTAGCCCTGCGCATCATTTATGCGCAAGTGAGGGCGATGTGGTAACTGTATATATAGCGTGTACTGTGATTGTTCTTAATTAGTTGTTGGAATTACCAGTATAGGTAAACTGCCTGATTTAGACACCTCCGATAGTGGAAAAATCGTAGGTGCACGACGCATGGGCCATTCAACTTCCAAAATCGTCAGACGGGTAGGATTTACGAGGGCGGCAGTGTCAAAAGTCTACCAAAAATACACTGATGGTGGAAAAAAAACTACCAATCGGACAAACTGCAAAGGACAAGTAGCCTTGACAGTGCGTGGTGAGAGACGGCTCAGACGTATTGTACGTAGCCAGCGAAGCCAAACATTAGCTCAAATTACCACCTAGTGGTAACCCACCTAGTGCCAATCGTGCAGTCAATAAACGAACTGTGCAACACTCACTCAACGTACGGGTTTTGGGGGCCGTCAACCTATGAGAGTACCATTGCTCAAAGTTCGCCATCAGGCTGAACGTCTTGCCTGGACAAGAGAGCACAGAGACTGAAGAATAGAAACGAGTAGCATGGAGTGATAAGTCCCGTTTCCGACTACTTAACGCCAATGAAAACCAGAGAATATGGAGTACAGCTTTTTAAACCACGGAACATGTATGCTAGGTTGGAACTATAAAATGGCATGGTGGCTCAGTCATTGTCTGGGGTGTATTTTCGTGGCATTATTTGGGATCTTTGGTGCTTGTACCAGCCTACCTTAATGCAGTTCGGTACTTAGAGTTGCTGAGTAATCCTCCATCCGTTAATGTTGTTCGTTATCTTCACTGTAGAGAAGTTTTCCAGCAAACCAACCATACCTCTCCCAAGTCTCCATTAGCTACTGGCTGGTTGGATGAGCATTCCTCTGACTTTTCTGTAATAAGTTGGTCACCTTACACCGGACGATTTAGCAAGTTGACAACAAGAGTTTTCAAGAGAATAAATAAGATAAGTGCTTCTATGTATCTAATATGATTAATAAGTTTTATTGCTCCTTGGGTTTAGTTATCAGAGTGTATTCTCATAAATTCCCACAAGTACTAAGGACTGATAAAAAAAGCAGTTAACTTTAGATCATGATTGTTTCTTACACAAATCCTCTCACACCTGCGTCGTCAGACTGTGACACTCTTTTTCTCAAAATCATTTTTTTTAAAATTTTATTTCAATATTTAAAATCTGTTCAAAATTAGATTTTACTTAGAATTCTAGAGCCTAAAATTGATGCCATGTTTAGAGAATTAAGAGAAATATGTTGTAAAATGTGATATTAGTGGAAAATTTACACATTCATTATTAGTGTAAGTTGTATTTTTTTTATATCTTCTAAATTTTATCATTTTTACAAGTAACATTTATAACAATGCGTTTAAATTAAAAACTACATTTTATAACGGTATTTTAAATAATACATTTACTTTATACGTATTTACTTAAAAAAACTTATAGGAATTTGAAATAGAGCTTTATTGTAAATTTTTTTAAAACACTTTCTTGTAAAAATAACTCAAGTTTATTTTAATTTAACCTTTATTTATATACAACTAAATTAAATTTCTGAGGTTTTCAAATTGTTTCTTCTATAATACGAATAATTTTTTTTTTAATTTACAGTTGCATTTTCTGTTCAAATATGAAATGTTCTACTTTATAAAAAGTTCCTCAGAATATATATACAAGCTCCTACTAATAGCTTATGATTTAAATTCGTATAGTAACGAAACAGAGAGTAACGAAGCATTTAACTTATTCTTTAAGCTTTCTTGATTGTGAGAAAAATTGTTAGATGAACATCTGGTTACTTGGTAAAGTTTCTGTCCATAAAATGAAAGTTAATGAACAATTGTGTTCAATGGATAAGTCTTCAATTATTGCACAGATCAGGGGTCGACAACCTTTTACTTGTGGCGTGCCAAACCAATCTACTAATAGGGTTCTGTGTGCCACACAGAAAGACATTTTTGAAAAAATTCAATTCTCGTGTTTATACATGCAGAGTTAGAGAATAGACTTCAATAATATAGATATTTACAGCTTTATATATATTAATTTTTCCTCGTTTAAAAAATATTTCCTTACAAAAATAAAGAAAACTTAAATTGTATAAATATTATGAATTTTCAAACATATTTATTAAAATAAGAAACAGACAACATGAAATATATGAATTTCCCTTCATTGCATTTAAATAAAAGGTTAAATGCTTTTTATGTGAGCCTAGTACACGCACCACACTACACATGCACTTTTACATCGCTAATCCAGGGATATGGCTTTCAATTTGACACGATTTTGAGCATTCAGTTGTTAAAAAAATTCTTTTTGGACTCGAAATGTTTTTCAAATGAGGAAAATTTTTTTAGTTAGATATGTACAACCGAAAGTGGAAAGCAGATTACATGCGATTTTCTCTCTGCAAATAGTTAAATATCTCCAGCAATGACATTTAATAATTTACAAAATAGGTGTAAATTTATCTTTATTCCTTCCGATCTTTCAGATTTTTTCTTAATTCCGTAAATGTCCATAATTCTGAAAATGTTTGTCAAATAAGGTTCATTACATTGTTATCAACCTCCATTCACTCAAAAATTGACAAATTTGCAGAGTGCCACTGGGAATTGTACCACGTGCCACATTTGGCACGCGTGTCATAGGTTGCCGACCACTGGTATTGATAATTGAGAGTAATATGTGATTTGTGCTTTTTAGTTTTCTATTTTGCCCCTTTTCAAAAATGTCCTTATTTTTTGCAAAGTGGTACTCTTTAATTTTTCTTTTGCAGGCATATAAATATAAAATATTATTTTTTTAAAAAAATTACAAATTATTTTGTTTTTAAGCAATAAAAATAATGTCATGTAGTCGATAATAATTAATAATAATATTTTTTTTTATTATAATAATATTTTTTAACTAAAGCTCCCGATTTGATTTCTTATTTTAATGCTATTTAGTTTTAAGAGAAGTACCCTTTTTTTCAGCAGCATAAAAATTCCTAATTAATAAAAAATCTTGAAGTACTGTTTCAAGACATTTCAAAAACTGTTATTTTTTAAATGAAATTTTACATTATATAATGAAAAAAGGAGAAATTGAAAAACAAAGGATACAAAAAGTGACAAAACGACGGGGCTGAGGATACAAAAAAAAATTAAAAAATTTTTTAATGGAATAAATTTCTGATTTACAAACAAAAATGTAGCATACATAATTTTATGTTCCCTTTTATGCAGAAAACAAACAAAACTGCTTTTAAAGTTGATAACTTTCAAAATCTCCAGAAAAAATTATGTTTATACTTCGATATGAAAATCTTTCGTGGACAAAGTTTTAACAAAAAACAAATTACAAATAATTCAAAATATATTCAGGGTTTTCCTGTAGAAATAGTATATTTAATACAAAATTAAAATATGTATATTGAAAATACATTATTTATGAGAAATTCAAAAAGATATTTTCTAACCGAGTTTTAACTAAAAAAAAGAAAATTGATGTAACTTATACATTTGATATTTTCCCCATACATATATTTTTAAGAAAATAAATTTGCTTTCACGGTAAATAGAGGAGAATATTTTATTTAAGAGAATGTAAATGATGTCCACCTGCTAAGACCTCCACACAATGTTAAGCAATAAAGCCCAATTTTCAAGGTTTGGTCTTAAGTTTCTTCTTTTAGATCCCTTCAATCTAAAATGTGCGGATACGTTTTTAAACTTTACTTTTGTTTTAAGAATTTAATGCGCATAAAAATAATCAAACTTTTATTATTATTATTAATATGTACTTTAGACTTAATCGTTTTTCAGTTTGATAAAAGAGTTATGACTATCGTAAAATAAATTTTAAAAAATTTTAGAAGCTTATTATTTACATAGAAAATTAAGCAATTTTTATATCATACTTAAAATATATCCGTTAAAAAATTTATGCGTATCAAGAACCTAGCGAAGAATTCATGAGAAATGGGAGAGGTTCTTCAACATTAACTCATGTCTCAAATCAATTTTGAATTTTCTTGTTTATTTTCGCTTAAAAAACAATGTGTATGTGGAGTTAGAAAAATTTCAAACATTTATTAATTTTAAAATTTTATAAGAAATCTTTTTAGACGTGACATGTTTAAAAGATGAGTTAAAAGCACCTCCTATACGGAAGTATTGCAACCGCCTATCCCTTACATCGTAGTAATTATGCAACATTTGTATTATGAATTTATTTTTACAGCATACACACACAGCAGCAAATTTCTTTGACAAAATTTTTAACAAAATGTAATTAGATATAGCGTGCCTGCTTACTGTTCATTAAATATAAGTAATATTTACAACAGCCTTTTTATACAGCAAGCAATATCAATTTTCAAACTAATTGTATTGAAGATTTTTTTTGTGATAAAGTAATTTGGTGAAAACGTGACTTATCTTGAAGCTATAGTTTTTTCATTAGATTTTTGAGTATCTTAAAATAGAAAATCTCAAGGATTTTGTTGCCTCAAGTGAAAAAGAATAAATTTGTTACTCAAAAATATTAAGGAGATCACCCCTGTGGTGGCCTGTTTTTTAAGCATTTTTAGAGAATTTTTTCGATGATCAGTAAAAAGGTAGAGCTTTAAGTTTTATTTATATGTATTTTAAGTGTATGTAATGTTAAGCCAACATTATCTAATAGAACGTGAGTTATAAGGCTCAAAACACTCCCCGCCTCGAAAAAATAGACGCTCACTTCCTCCACTATTATGGCTGATTGGCGTATCTGAAATAAAAAAGACGAACGACGTCTTAATCTGTAAGATTAAATACACGGAATGGACTATACTCAAATGAAAAGATAAAAAATTAGACTTTTGGTAGACCTCTGAAGAAAAAGTTTCGAATTTCATGGCTTTTTGTTATGTTTTTGTTACAAAAAATATAAATATTTTGAATTTTGGCAGGATAGTAGTCCATTTGGTACGTATACATGTGCTGAGTCTACCCTATAATTTTGAAGTCATTCACTCAAACCGTTCTTGAGATATGATAGAGGAAAGTTTGAAAAACACACTTTTGAGATAAACGCGTTTAAAGTTTCTCAAGTCCGATTAAAACAATGAAAATGATACCTCACCCTCAATCGGCGGTGCCTGGTGGCAACATCTAAAACAAGTTCGATGAAATATTCAATAACTATAGATATTTCCTTTTAAACCTCTGAAAACTTGTCTATATTTAAATTAACGTATATATGAATAGAAGGGACAATGTTATCAAGCCGCCAGTACACAATTGGCGCTCCTACTCAGCGCTCCGAACAGCTGCTCTTCTAACGCTTCTTTATAACGACTTCGAATTTTAAAAAATCACCTTACCACCGCATTCTAAACATGTTAAGAAAGTAATTTATGAAAAAATATTTTTTTGATTTTTTGAACCCATCACATGAGTGAATCAATTGCTGTTTTTAAATATACATAGCTTTGTCTCGCAGTAATAATTAAAGAGTGTCAATTATACCTTCATTTGCTTATTTCATAGTTTATTTCCTTCTTGGTCCTATCTTTTTTTCTTTTCTTTTGCACTTAGACATAGTATTTTTTATAGAAAGCTCGTAAAATTTTTCAGAGCATATAGTGGAAAATTTTTAAAAAAAACTGTTAAAATAGTATTTAAAGTTAACAAAGATTCACTTCTTGTGATAAAAAAGTTTTTAAAAAATGAAAATAACTACTTTTTTTAACTTTTAATATCATATTTCGACTTAAATATCGCATACTAAACATCATAGTTCAATAAAATTCCGAATTTATTTTAATAATTACAATTATCCTACAAAAATGGGTTCCATACTTCGATTCAGACATTTAAAATCAGTTTTCATACTCGCATTTGCATCGACATTTTTTTGAATTTTAAAAATTAAAAATACTAAACAATAATTCAACATATTTCAAAGCTTAAAAAAGTTTAACTATTAATTATCAATCAGAATAAATGAAACATCCGCACCATTCAATACTCCACATCCATTGCACTTACAAAGGATAATTGTTCACTAAGATTATTTGATGGTTAAAATATATTTTTTCAAATGCAGTTGAAATGGGAAATACACATTTCTACTTATCAGAGCTTTAAAACATGTCATTAATAAAAAATGTTGATCCTAATATAATAACGTATAGATTTAGTGCAATGGTGGGGCTCTATTCAGATGATATTCTGTCTTTGATATTATCTCAAATGAATTTCAATATTATTTTTATAAGATAATTCGTATTATATTCAAACAAGTATGATTTAATGGGGAATAATTTCCCAGAAAGGAATAATATGAAAATATTCAGAAGGTTTGCTCAAAATAAATGGTTTTTGAACATTTTGCCTTATTTTGAATCATTAGTGCTGATCCAGAAAAGGTTAGCAGTCAAATACTAAAAATACGTATTTAAATGATAAAAATAAAATATGAGTCAAGTAATTCTACAAGTTTCCCATATTTATCAATAAAAAAATTATAAGTGTTAGTTTAGAATAAACAGAACAGCCATGCAGCATTGGCAAAATAATAATAAAAAATTGTATGCTTATATACCTGAGTTTTTAACCAAACAATTTACAAAACTATAAGAATGATTTTGCCCAAAGTTTTTTTTACTCCAAATCGCATCTACGTTACAGCCACTCAGGAAATTTTGGAATACAGAACACCAAGTTTTCAGGAGCAGAGTGACCAAGAATGGCTTTAAGTAGAGGATGCAGTTGATTCAGCCCTTTACATATTTAAATGAATAACTATAGTAATGAAAGTGGTCTTTCTCGTAGAAATAGAATCGATAAAATAAAATAATTCATGAATATGATACAAAGTAGCAAAAAATAATAAATCTCACATATCAATTTTCTAATAAGACACATTTGGGCTTAGCTCATCAATTATTTTTATTGTGGCTCATTTGTTCTGTCATATGCATACGTTTCTGAAACTGAACATCATTAAATATATATTATTTCGATTCAAAATAATATATATTTAATGATATATTATTTGATATTATTGAATTTCTTTTTCTCTTTGATTCAAAGAGAAAAAGAAATTCAACAATATCAATAAGAATTCAAGTTTAATTTCAGGGATCATTTCAATAATCGCCATTTAAAAGGGCTTCATGAGTTTTAATCATTATTAAAGTAATAAGAAAGAATTCTGCCAAATAAGCTGTCAGAATCATGGACTTAATGTGAATCATGAATAACTCATGAAATTTAAATTAAAAGTTAATCTTGATTTTTTCTGAAGACTTTAAACGAAAGCTAACCTTTTTTCATCACATGAATGTAATTGACAAATTCTTCTTTAAAAAAAATTTTTTTTTAAAGAGCTCGACCGTACACTTTATTGAATCTTCATTTCTAAGAAAATTCTTTTAATTTTGTTCTACTAACTCAACTTATATTATTGAAGCACTGTCTAAAATCTTACACTTGAAATATTCAAAGCATCAAACTTAACACAAGATATCAGCACTTCTTATTCTCTTAAAGCTTTTCAATTAAATGTGTTATATTTAACTATTTTTCCAAAATCCTTTTCATTCATATACATATATGAATCCTTTTCATTCATATACATATCTTGAACGGTTATTTTGATTTTCATAAATTCTTGAGCAAAATGTGTTTTATTGGTAATTGTTATCTCATGATAGTATTTCAACACATATTTAATATGTATATGGGTCAGTTCTCTATGATTTATTTAAAGAAGGTGCTTTTAAAAAAAGGTACTGCTTGTTAATAGATATAAAATTTAAATATATCGAGTTTTAAGACACACCATTTATTCTAATTACAAAGAAAGTAACTGCGTCCACCCCCCATATTCAAAATTTAATGCAAATACAGAATGAAAAGCACAATTTGCAGTTCTAGTAAATTTTATAACACAGAAAAACTTTTTAACATTCCTATATTCGATCATCCTGCGTTATTTTGAATCAGAAATCAATCAAGAAATAATAAGTAATAATCTAAGGGAATTTCTGTGTGAAAAATTTAGAAAATGGAGTTATTTTTAAAAAGTTGGTGCTTTTCCAAAATTGTGTATACAATCAACCGTCCGTTAGGCGCGGTGTATGAATCAGATGCATCCCCTCACACTTACGTTTGAAGATGATTTAATCATTTTATTGGTGAGATTTGACATTAAAGTACAAAATGTATCAAATAATATATAAAATAAAATGACACACAGAAATTGAAGTATTTAAACGAAAAAACTTCAAAAAGGTAATGATTAGTTATCACTGTGTCACCATTACTTGCATTTTAAGATGCCTTGTTTCAGTCTTCACAAATCACCTTACAATATTCAAAGCGCATGTATTTTTCGTATAATACTTTAAAAAAATTTAATAAACTTTTTTTGATGTTTTAACAAAAGGGAACAATACCTTCTCTTCCAAGTTCCTGGTGATGTTTCTCTTGGTTTTTCGTCTTGAATGGAATGTTGTACATCAGATATTTCTTCAATCTGGTGTCAAAATGATAAAGCTATGGGGATATTACACTCAGACAGTCTTTGCAGCTGTACTTTCAAAAGTTCGTGACCCATTTTTCCAAGATATGTGTGCTAGGTTCTGAGTGATTTTGATACTCACATAGATATATTTTGGTAGTTTATTCCAGATACACATTGAGGATTGAATAAAGTACAGTAACTGGTTAGGCCCACGGCTGAGCCGTTTTTAACATCCCTGGAACTCTAGGCATTTCAATAGTTACCCCTCCTTCTATTTCCAGAACACCGTCCTTCCGCCTTTAGTTCTCACTTTTTCTGTTTTGTTTCAGGAGGGATTTTCCCTTAATTCTCTCACTCTTTTACTTTCTTTGTTTTTGCTGTTTGAATAGTATTTCCATTATCCAACACTTGGGGACCCACTGTGTCCTGGACTGACAGTCGTAAAGAAAGAATAGTGGTTTGGTTTGGCCAATCTTGTTCATTTCTTACTTAACTGGATCACGGACCCCCCCCCCCTTTATAAATTCGTACAGTAAATCAATTAAACTGTTTGCAATTGTAATTGCAGTATAGATTATACATTATTCTATGAATTTTTTCTTGTTAATTATCATCTTTCTTATCGATAATCGCTTTATTGTCTTTTACTTTTCGATATCTTTGTTCTTTGTTGACTTACAGTCCTTTTCTTGTACAACAAAGGTTTTCTACAAAAAACGAATGATGTTTTCGAGAAAATCATTAACTGCAACATTGTAATCAATTTCCTTTGCAATATCGTTTTGAGTGCATAGCAACATCAAACTGTTAAGCTTTTCATTTTCCATAGTGGATCTCATTTCAGTCTTTACTCTCTTGAGGCTGAATGCTTCGCTCACGATTCGCTAGGTGGTGTGGTACATTCATTATAATTAAAAAAAATACTCTTTTTTCGCCCTCCAATGTTTTGACCCCGAAATATTTTGCACCATTGGCGCGTGCATAAGCGGAAAAGTGGCCCTGGTACGCGGCCTCTCTCAGATGCATCTCAACTCCCAGCAAAAGAAAAAATATCTATCATGTAGCAGTTACAAAATACTTGTTTCGAAACCTATTTTCGTATAAAACTGAAAACTACTCTATTTCACGTTTACTGTTTTACATTACGAGAGGACGTTTGAGCTCTCGACAGATTTTACGTGCATCGCTCCCCTACATAGCGGATCTTTAGTGGTACTGGGCTCGAACTCACGACATACCAGCCCCAATCCGATACCTTGACCACTAGGATACCGCGGCCTTCAATCCTAGGGCAAGTGAGGAAAGGTAGATAGAAGGAGAAGGGGCGCGCATTCCAACCTACTGTGTGGGCGCAGCCTCGAATGTATTTTTATTACGCATCTGAGAGATTCGCACGCTTAACGTAGGGTTAGATGCATTTTAGTCAGATCTTGAAACGCTAACTAAATGTATAACTACTATTTACTACATGAACTAAAATATGTTTTCCTTCATGAAATATTTGACTAGATACGCATTTACTAGATATCTATATATACGTAGCTAAAAATACAGAAAACAAAAATAATTAATAATCATTAAAAAATAAATTAACATTATTTTGAATGAGTCTTACTTCAAAGGAATAGGCTTTATTTCGACTTGAATACTGCATAGATTAAAATCTGTTGCACCAACAAAAGAACCTCCATTTTGATTATCAATTTCAATCCACAATCACATCAAGTTACAGAAATATTTGCTAAAAAAAGCTGTTTTTCATAATTATACTGCAGTTTCAAATTTATAGTATATATCTATAGAATATATTTTACTTTTGGAAAGTCATAAAATTAAATACACTTATTACTATAAAAATTTACGCACCAAGAAAGAGTAGTCAGAATGAAACGAAAGTTTAATTTTTTGTAAGTACAATGTGGATGTAAGTAAGTGATTAAAAATCAAAGCAAAACGATCATTTATTATAGAAAAAATTACAAATAAACGGAGGTGTTATTACCCAGTTGGGCCACCACAGGATGCATGATGTGATAAGGCAAGTTGAAGCATGCAAATCTTGTATGGTGTACAGCGACATCGCGTTCCACAGTTGCTGTAAAAAAATGATCCCGGAATCCTTGCTATAGGTGGCAACACGTATGGCTGAAGAATGCCTTGAACGTTCTTCAAGGCTGTTATAGTGCCGTTGATCAGTGTTTGGGGTTGGTTTGGCATTTATTTATATGTATAAAAAAAAAGGATATTCATCTAGTGACAAAGTAAAAATTCTAAAATTGAAAATATTTGCTAATATATAGAATCAGAATTCCATTTTCAAATATTTCTCAGAGTTAATGGTGCCACATTATTCTGTGTCTCAAAGTCTTTCATTTTCTGAAAAATCAATCCGATTTTTTTAAGTGGATTAAGGGAACACGCAATACGATTCAATTGACAAAAATTGGTCAAAATATGAAATCAAATTTTATTAGCCTAAATTCTTTTGTACACATTTTTTTATATAATCTCACAAAATTTAAAACCTCTCAGTTAAAAAATCCGTAGAGTTGTAATAACTTTTATGTTCATTTTGATTCACATCTCACAAAAACAAATTAAAACTAAACCGATTAATCTCGGAAAGAAAAATTAGCCAGTTTGTTTAGATATAAAATAGTAAGGCTTTTTTTTCTATTGTGCCAAATGCTTTTATATTTTTCTAACAACTCTTATTATCACGTATATTGAAATTTGGTATGCATTTTTTAATCTCAACAACATATAATTTTTAAAAAATGTTGATCTAAAAATTGTATGCATTTTTTCAGGAATATCCAATAAGCATTCATAAAAAAACTCTATTTTACGATAATCAGTCATGTTATTACAAAACCAATAACTGGTTTTGTTATACATAGTTGTACTTGTAAATCAAATTTCATGCATGTACGTCAAATACGGTAGGAGAAGTAGCATTTTAAAATTAGCTCATGAATTTAAAAGTTTTTCTTATAGAATTTCAAGATTAGTTTTCTATGGTATTTTGAGTAAAATAAAAATCTACATAGCATATATACATAGGGAATAGCCAAATTATTCGCAAAAACCATTCACTCGATTTTTTTTAAGAATTGTATCATTTCCCCTTAAACATTTTACTGAATCTCTTTTCACATACTTCTTTGTATTCGTAGTTAGGATACACCCTATAGGCAGGCTGCAGTAAAAATTATAAAAATCTTCTAATAAAGTTCTAATTATCTAAAACCAACAATTTTTTTAAAAATTTCCTTCAAAATGAAATCATTTTGGTCACAAATTCCTTACAAAATCAAATTAAAACAAATACATATGGAGGTGCAAAATTTTCTGTTTATTACCACCGAATAAATTATATAAATTATTGTCATCATTGTAAAAGCAACTAGTAGTAGTCATTACATCATCAAAAATTTTCCTCATTTGAAACCTTTCATAAATTTCAAAATCTCCTTTTTGAATCAAAAACTCAAATAGATTAACTTTAAGTATTTACTCAGATTCCTCTTCTAGTAGTTGACAAAATTATCCATTACACTTTGTCAAACTCGAAAACTCTTTCTAAGATCAAATAACAACAAGGACACTTTTGATAAAATAAATACAGGTCTTCTCTTCGGTAATGAGTCTCAAAATCATTAAGAGTCTCATTACTCTGTACCCACAGGATGGATAAACACAGAAATTTCTAAATTTTACCATTGCATGCTTTAATATTCTTTCATCTTTGAGTATCAGACTCATAATATGCATAATTTTTAATTTTCACTCATATTCAGTCATTGCATTCAGAGACTCATCTGGATGATTTAGCAATTTAAGAAGTTCATGTTAATTATTTTACTAGAGTGAGTGAGCGGAATGTAAAATTCTGAAAAATGTTAGCAAAAATATTCTAATTACATATTTTGATTTAAATCTTACTTGAATATGATGATCTGCAAATAGTACGACATTTTTAATTATCAGTAAAATTACTCTTTACGTACATTATCATCAAATGACTGAACATACAAGTTGATTTTCTATCTATGTAATTGCTATTCGAGGGTCGGTGGAACGAAATTGCTGTACCTATAATGATCTTGTTAAATAATTTTGGAATCATGACAGTCTATGAGAGAAGACATATTAGAACGCACTAGAAGATATACTGCAGGATGTTAATGAGCTAGATTTATTCTAAGAGAAGTTCAAGCATTAAAATTTCAAAACTGGTGATGATTCTATTAAAATAAATTATGAAGCCTATTATGAGTGTTCTCTCGTGTTAATATCTGACAGTGAGCGTTGAAATTGAGTAAATAGAATAATGTATTGAAATGCGTTAGGGTAATCAAAAAGGAGCATTTTATAAAACTAAATATAATTTTATTCAGTGATTTCTGTAGAGTTCAAGCTTAAAATTTTATTAATTACGGTTTTGTAAAGGAAAACATTAAAATGAAAGAATTCGAATATTTCTTAAATGACTTTACATCAAATAAAACAAAGAAGTGCGAACAGTGGGCAGGTTAAAATAATTACGGTACTTGTTTTGTGTATGTGACATTTTATCATATCAAAAGCTTACTTTAAAAAAATTAAATCTTCAATTCAAATACAAAAAGGATGGGAAAATTTCAATTAAATCAGCCATTTTCTGAAAAAAATTTAATTTACTAATCTTCTTCTAAAGAATTTATTTTAAAATAGTCAATAAACGACTATAAACGAGGGCTATTTTTCAAGTAGAAGGTCCATTTCCTTTTTAAAAAATAACAATATTTTGTTTCAAAAAACCTTTATTTTAGGATTCTACATACTTTTCCCTATTTATCTACATAGTCACCGAGTTTAGTAATTCACTTGTCATACCTTAGAACTAGGTTTTGAATGTCCTCTTTAATGAAGTCTGCCACCTGCTTGGCCAGCCAAGAGTGCACGGTCGTCTTTATTCATCAGTCTTTATTCAGGCCAATGATTCTCAAACTTTAAGGACATCGTCCCATTTTTTAATCATAGCATCCATTGCCATTACACAATAATCGAGGACTGAGACAATAGGACTAGTAACAATAGGACTGTATTTTGAGCATTTGATCTTAATTACAAATCATACAAATAACCAAAGGTTAAGTAAATGTATTGATATTTAGTAACACCGAGATCAGTTGCATTGACAAAGTCAAAATCAATCTCTCTCTCTCTCTCTCTCTCTCTCTACATCCACCATATCGGACATTCCCTAGGCATTGAGAGAGATTCTAATTTCTCGCGAACATTCGGCTGCATCTAGTTGAATTCTAGCAATCCTCAGTCAATTCGATTCTTCTATCGCTATCGAATGTATCGGGAATGTTTATATTGTAATTTGTGCATTTACTGCAGTTAAAGGTATTGGACATTGTGGTATTATATTTATGCAGAATGAAGGATAAATTTTTAAGGGGAGCATGCGTGAGGGAGTTTTAAATGATAGTGGATAATCAATGAATGTACAGACGAGCATGGTTTCGGAAATAAAATCAATTAAATATTTTCAAGAATCTCTTAAGTTTTGATGTTCTAATACTAAAATAAATGAAGAAAAGAGTCGAGTTTAAAAATTTTGCAGTCGATTGCAGGAAACGTAATAAACTTAAACAAGGTTTCTAAGCACTTCATATTAAGTACACTACTTAATAGCCAATAGTTCTAAAAATTAAATCATATAAGAAAAGTAAATATTTTCACAAAACTTTTCTGAGAAGAAAAAAAATAGTTTTTTATAAAGTTTCACACAAAATGGTGTAAGAAGCATCACATCATTCTTGAACAGACTATTTTGCCAGTTTCAACTGAAATCGTTGAAACTATGTTCTGGGATAAATTTGACAAAGAATTACAAACATCGAGAGTGTTGCTCATCGAGATCGTTATGAGCTGAAGGTGTACATCATCAGCTTTTCTGGAAGTTGTGACACAAATTGCTTTCAATTTATCTTGATGAAGTAACAAATAACAATAAAGATGTTCATTTAATTGCCTATGTTCAAATTTCTGATGCTTAAAAAATTTATCTTTTTTGAAAACCTATAGAAAACTCAAAACAACAGCATTCACATTATTTTCTGCTTGAAATCTTTATTTTGAAAACGAGAAAACCAGAATATGCACCGATGATGCTTGTTCAAAATACTATACAAACCCTTGTGATACAAACTCTCCACAGCATGTTTGAGAAATTGTATGATTCATGCTTCATTCATACTAAATCGGTTCTTAATCTAAAACAGAGGCAAGGATCCCAGGTGGAGTTTTAAAAAGTAACACGCGAAGGTTTGCTGAAAAGTTTTAAAAAATTGAAAAGTATAACAAAAAACGATTTTCTTACAATTTTACTGAATTGACGTTGTCTCAGACAAAAAAAACCTCAGAATATGTTTATAAATGTTTTCTGCAATGAACATAATAAAATAAAAATCACTCAAAACTACATAGTTCACACTTGAACATATAATAACCTAATTTTGTTAGCATCAGCAGTAGCTAATCCTAAACTTGACTCGGTAAAAAAAAATAGTAATTTAAAAGCACATTGAGTAAGTAATGAGAGTTTAATAATTATTTTGAATTAAATGATTCAAGTTACTCATTTTTGTTTTATATACCTAACCTAATTTATAGAACTTGTAAAAAGTTTATTAACAGTAAAACCAAAATTTGTACTTTCGTATTATTTATTGTATTATTTTGAATTTTCGACTACATAGACGTATTAAAAATTGTGCTATTTGCTTAAAAATTCCATAATAAGCCTTTAAGTAAATTTTTTTTCACTTTTGCATATTGGTTTGTTGGAAAATTTGGAAGTGGTACGTATAATTATTTTTTTTATCAAATAGGGGCAATCTTCCCAAAAAAGTTGGCTTCCCCTAATCTGAATTTTGTTTTAGGATGCCTTTATGTTTTACTCCATCACTTTTCCTTATACATATTGCCATAGCTACTTGCTTGTAGTTCAGGAACCAATTGCCAATTCTGTCTGCGGCAAAGTTTCTACAAGATGCGGCTAGACCTCGCGTTAAAAACCAATTACAAAATTTTTTCAATGCCTATAAGGTTTTACAATTGTATTAGCTTGTACATGTTCCTGTCCTGTCACCATTGGAGCACATGTGATAGAGAATTTGAAAATGACTTGATCTCTCTCACCGTTCCTCGTGATGATCTTTTTTGATCACTTATGGACACAGCATGAAAGCTTGAAATGATACTCTACCAAAACACATCAATATCTTTTCTTTCAATGTCAACTATGTTACAGAAATTTTTGACAGCCTAGATAGCTGCACGAGATTCTGAATTATTCGTGTTCTGTGGGTCAAATGGGTATGTTATTTCATTAAGTTACCCTTGTGTTTGGTGTTATTAATACAATAAATATAGTTTTAATATTTCTTGTTCTACGACGATTTTCATTGGAATGCCTGGTTGTGTACATTTAAGATATCTTTAAAGAAATGCTTTTCATAGTATTACCTATTCATTGCATGATATATTTTGTTGATGTAATAAATTCTTAGGATAAAAGTGAGCAAGATAATTATAAAGTATCATCTTTCTCTCACTCCTGTAATATTAATAGTCATTCGTAATACACAGTTTATCGTGAAGAAAATCCTTATTTCTTAAATACTACGTATCGTGATGAATATTCTTATTCAAAATTATTAGTAAGAAATTTGTGTGTGCATTTAGTAACAATGAGATGTTGAAAATAATTATTAATATAAATCATATTTGTAATCAAATTTCAAAATAAAGAAATTTTTTTCCCTTGGTGAACTTTTTATTTAAATCCTTAAAATACACATAGAGAAGAGAGGATTTAGTTAGCATGTATTACTCATACTGCAAAACTTAGCAAAAAAATTAAAAAACAAACAAATTTGTTAGATATCAAGAAATTTGTTAGAAATGAGAGATACAAAATATGAAAATTTTATGAAAAAAGAGCAAGGATATAGAACAGCATTCTGTGGAAAACTATTGTTATTGAGGAAATTCAACCAATACTTCATTCGAAAAAATTATTTAAATCGATCAATGTTTCATCAATTTTTGTCTTATATAAGTTTGCATTTATTAAACACTTATCAGTTTGACAACACATATTTCTTTTAAAGAAATTATATTTTTTATTCAAAATACTTCCTGTGATTAATTGGATTTATATTTTGCATCAAAATGATAACATTTTACAGCTGTATTATTATCACAGTTTAAACTTGTTAATTTTCTATGATCTCGAAAATTTGTAAAAACTCTAACAGTTTATTAAGCTTTTAAATTCTTAAAAAAATTATTTTAACAGATATTTAAAGAAAACTCATTTTATAAATTTCACATAACAAGAAACAATTCAAATCTGTAAAATAAATAAAAATGTGAAGCAATTTCATAAATTAAAAAACAATGAACAATATTCTATTATGATATGATTTATGATAAATATACAGATTAAAAAATTAAATGCTGTGCTTAAAGCACATTGAACAAATATTTGAAGTATCAGCATTTTCTAAAATGTTTATCCTCTTAAAAATAAAGATGTTTATTTTTTAAAAATGAAGCATGTTCTGATCATTAGAGTTATTCATTTCTTTGCAACCAGAAAAGTTTTTAAAATTAAATTATCAATTTATACGTAAAAAGTTTCATCCAAAATTCAGTTTGGCAATATTATCACAAGTAGTAATGAGATCCATCTAATTTAAAAATTCATTATGCAAAATTAATAAAGCAATATTTACTATTCATAATTGGTTAATTTTTTGATTTTGTATTATATAGAACATTGTACTAATGCTATAGAGAAATTTTATAATTTGTACTAAATTTAATTCAAAGAATAATTGCTTCGCATAATGTCTTCCGAAATTTGAAATATGTTGTAAAATGTAAATTCCAAATTATATTTTGTTTATCTTAGTATTATTAATGCACATTTGAAATTGTAAAAACATAAGCATAAATCCCTGCCAATATCCTATTTTGATAAATCACGTTTACTACCAATATCAAATGTATGGCAAAAACTGTGTGTTCAGGATTTCTAATCGTATAAAGTCTATAACTGAAATGATGGATTATTTTTCGTTTACTCAGCACCTGTGTTCGAGACGATAATCCCATGTATGTTGGTTTTGCAGAAAAGATTAAGTCTGCCCATAATCCTGTCTGTAAATAAACGTTCAGTCTGCTCTGACATATTTAATTCTATAACAGTAGCAATGATGATTTCGAAAATATATATTATTACTTTCCCCATTGGAGAAAGATTCCTGTTTGCTTTGTTACTACTCAAGTTCTTTATTTGGATTAGATTTTTTAAAAAGCTAAATTTAAATTTAAATGATATATAGCATGAATAAATAAAAACACATCTTAAAACTGAAAGAAACATGTCATTATATATTTCTACTTAAAAGCAAATATAAATTATTTCTATGACTCATAATAACGATTTTAATCTTGATTGTATTATTATCTAGATTAAATCAGTGTTTCTCAAACTGTAGGGTGCACCCCTTAGGGGGCGTGATTACCCTACAAAGGGGGCGCGAGTGTATTGAAATATCGAACACAAAAGATTATTTAAAAAAAACGATTAATAAACTGAAAGTAAACAAATAAAATACATTTTGACATGATAAAAAATAAAATACATATTTACACTGATATAATACACTTATAAATATATCAGTACTACGCAATGTATATTTTATAATTAATTTAACAATATTAAATTAAGAACAAGTTTAATAATTACCAGTGGCCCCATAAGCTTGTCATTTATAAAATTAAAAACAAAATTTTACACTTATCATGATAATTTGTACAGTTTATAATTAATCCCTTAAATTCCGACTAAAAATTATTCGATTCGCACCCTAATGCCCCTGTTTAGTACGTAGGCGAGCGTATGTGGTGTATTGAAGGGGGGGAAAAAGAATTGCTAGAAAAAGAATAATTAAGCAAATCCTCTGAAATAAGTAAATCCTTTCAAACACACACATTCTCTTGCATTCCAAAGCCTTCGGAATAATTTTAAGGACAGCAGTGTCGAGAAAAGTTTATATTTTGGAAAAAAGGTATATATACATCCGGGGCAATGAACACACAGGCTGAGCGAGACGTTTATATACTCCGGTGGCACTTATGAGGTTTAGTTTCAGAGTATATTATTATTGAATTCAATACAATGTTATTGTATGGAGGGCAGAGCCATTTTCCCCTCACCGGCGCCCTAGGCACTTTAAATTGTTACGCTCCCACACCCAACGATTCCCGTCTCCTTCAGTTTTTACCTTGCCAGTTTTGATTCGAAAGGAATTTTCACTTTACTCAAACGCTTTTATTTGTTTTTGCTCTATCAAAAGTTTTCCCATTATCCACCCCCTAAGGACACGCCATGTCCTGGACTGGCAACCAAGAGTGGCATGTTTTTCGCCACTTTTGTTCATTTCTTACCTTACGGCATCACATACCCCTCCCCTTTGTAAATTAGTACAGTAAATTAATGAAATCGTTTGCAATCATAATATAGAGTACACGCCATTGTATGAAATATTTTCAACTTGTATATTCTCATATTTTTCTTCGCTTATCGTTTTACTATATTTTACTTTTAGACATCCTTATTTTTGTTGAGTCACTGTCATTGTACTTGCACAACAAAGGTTTTCTCCAAGTTTTGATCATAACAAAATCGTTAATGACATCATTGTAATCAATATCCATTGTGATATCATTTTGAGTGCATAGCAATATCAACTGTTAAGCATTTCTTTTTCCATAGCAGATCTCATTTGTCTTTACTCTCTAAAGAGCAGAAATGCTTCTCTCATGATTTATTAGGCAGTGGTACGTTCACTGTAATTTAATTTTTTTCCTCTTTTTTCAGCCTCCAATTTTTCACGCCCCCAAATCTTTTGCGCCCTAGGCATGTACCTAGAGTTCCTAAGCGGAAAAGCGGGCCTGATGGAGGGGGGGGGCGATGAAAATTATGATTGAATATTGTTTAGTTAAAGTTTGAGATGCACTGGATTAAGTGATCACCTTGAAATAATAACAATATAAGTTAATTTTATTTAAAAATCTAATGTTTTCAAAATCTCAATATATTAAGGTGAAATGGTACCCTAAAAATCATTAAACTGTCGAAATAATTTTTATTGGCTTATTTGATACCCCGAATCTTAATGAATATGCCTGCAAAATTTCAAAGCTTTACCTGCATTTTTCATTAAGTAATGGAGCAATGTTTGATGTTAAACAGCAACTACCACGCTACATTTCAGATTATCTGCTAGAAAAGAGCCTGAAAAAATGAATTAATTATTTTTCTAATGCGCATCAATGAGATTGGCATTATATATGCAGTAATAAATCATTTTAAGACAGAATTGTGCAATTCATGCAAAAATTCTAGTTTGTGAATTATTTACTGGGAAGATCAAATGGATTTGGTCAGATTTAAAAGTTGTGCGTTCTTCTTATGATATTATTATGAATGAAATTAAAACTTCAAAAAAACGGATTCTCCCTAAGCACAAATACTAAATCTCATTTTGATAACTCAGATAATTAAAAATCTAATTCCCAAGAATATTAAAAACTCTCCCATTTTTATAGATTTGTTTTTGGTGATATATATATATATCCCATGTGTGCGAGATTCAACAGTTTTATTATTAAAATATTTTTAAGATATTTAAACAAATGCACATATACAGTTCTTAGATTTGGATGTATTTTACCTATAAATTAATATTTGATTTTGCTTTTATCGTGTACAACATTTAACATGCGAAGGCTTTTAAAATCATGGAAATAAAAAATAGACATAAACATTTTTTGTACATGTTGTGCATTAGCTCTGAGAATGGAATTAGCTCAGAAGTGTGTGTATTTATTTTTTTTAATAATTATTAAGATAAAGTTTTATGAAATATTGATCTTTCATTCGTTTTTTTCCTATATATTCATTATGGCAGTATACTGTTTAATTGTTCTACATTTGTGCAATTTTTTATGGTAAAAAGTTTTAAAAAGCTAATTAACATTTCAGAAAAGTTTCAGACTATTCGATGAATATTATATCATGCTATTCATGGAATGAAAACTTCACACTCATATTTCTCCATGTTGAATTTTTGTACATATACTGTTATTCAAAACCCTAAGGCTTTTTTGATAATTGAAGTATGGGTTTGAAATTTTTATACATGTTGTGAAATGTATGTTTTGTAAAACTGTGCATGGAATTAACTCTAACATGTTTAGTACTTTTTCTAAAAAATTTCAAAATAAAAATTAATGTTTTTTGGGGAATTTTTGGAAGTTTAATTATAAGAAAATTAATAAAAAATTTAAGAGCAGCAGCAGAAAAAACCCATGCACAGTTTTATGTAGTATATTATAAGGTACGTGGAAAAAAATTTGAAGGAAAAGATACATATTTAAAAAAGCCTTAGGGATTTAAAAAATGCTTAAAAAGGCTAAAAAAATTTAAATTTTACAAACATTTTGCAACAAATTAAAAATTTTATGGAATTTTTATTAAATATTAACCTTTATGAAATACAATTAAAACCAAATATTAAAAATAAAAAAAATTGTGAAGATGGTACCATATCGCCTTAAATGTATTTTGAAAAACATAAATACAAAAATTAACAATTTTGAATTAGTATAACTTGTTTAGTTACTTAGATAATTTAACTAATTACGATTTGTTTCAATAGTTTAGTTAGATAACTAGTTTTAATTTAAAAAATTGTTAGATGAATCATTGGAATAATTGTTAACATAATGAACTATATAATGGGGGAAAAAATTGTTACTATAATTTTGATTCAAATAAGTATTTATTTTGATTTAAACAGTATTCTGTATTTTTAAACTGAAAAATAATAATAAAGCTTGTTTTTTTTAAAACTTCTATGATACTTAATATTCAAAAGAATCAATATCATATATCCTTCTAACCATATACCTAATATCCTTCTAACCATATACCACTATTTTGTTAAATTTTACTTCGCAAACAAACTCTGCATTTCGCCGATTGGGCTACCGAAAAAATCATTTCATGTGCTTTCCATAAAATACGGTAAAAACTAACAAAGCAAAATTGGAAAGAAGTATGTAAAAAAAGGCGTCTAAATAACCCAGATGCATGGCCCGGCGTTGCAAAAGATTCCTTGACTTTATAAATTCCCCCTTCCTCTCTCAATATCAGAACTGCCTGGGGTAAGTATGATTTCTATATTCAAATATGTCATAAAAATTCCTTTTTCCAAACTTTCTTAGATTTTTTTACCTGATAGAATGGGTTTCTTTCCCCTCAGCTTAGCCCGGCATTGAACGGGATTTTGCCAAGCGTATAACTTTATTCCCATGGGAATTTGCCCTTTCCCTCTCAACGCCAGCATTTATGTGTGTGTGTGAAACGTCGGTGTGAGTGATTTCTATTATTTTGTTATCAAAATTTCCTTTTTCAAAATTTGTTTCACTTCTTTTCATTGCCAGACATATTTCTTTTCCTTCCATTAAACCTAGTGTTGCACAAACATTTTCGAGTGTAAAACATTTTCCACTCCCCCTCCCCCCCAGGACTAGGATCTTCCTCCAAATTCCTACTTTCAATTAAGATTTCACAAAACTCAATTCTGCTTGATACATTAATTTAAAGCAGTAAAGGAAATATTTCTCATGTAATATATTACAAAATCTAAGCATGTTCATGATTTAAACAATAAATACTTTCTTAGAATCTAAAATAATTAAACAGATTTGAAATTTTCATTTACCAATCAATCTCGTTACATACCATTAGCATAAAAATACCGCAAAAAACTAATTTAGTTCTATCTAGAAGAAAGTTAACAATGTATGTTTTTATTCCAAATAATTAATTTAGTATATAATAATAGAAAACAGCGCTTCTTTTGATTTTTAAACAATTTATTAACGCAAATATATTATCCTTTGATAATAATTTAAGAAATTCTTACCATTATAGTTATTGCAACGCCTGCTTATAACTAGATGTTTAAAGGTTCAATTAAAAATATATAAGATAAAAAATATACCGTAGAATATACCATGAGGGGAAAACAAGCTAAGAAATTCATTTACATTCACTGTATTAAAAATACACATAAAAATAATAATACCAGATAAAACAGAAACATTTTAACATGCTATAATATATATTTTCAGGATTATTGTTTATAAATGGTTTGTTTCAGTATCTCATAACTTTAGAGAAATAATTTTTTATAAAACAATTTCAATGCATTTGACGTAAAAATGTATTTTTTACAAAACTATGTATCCAATATTTTAACAATAGTTTTCTTCTTAGAATCTGAAATAAACAAATTTGTAAGAAATATTAATTTATACCAATTAATATTTATGTGCCATTTGCTTAAAAAATGACACTAAAAACAAAAATCTAGTTTGCTTGAAATCCTCGCAAAAGCACAAAAAAAAAAGGGAGGTGGAAGCAGTATGGTTGCATAATTTGTCTTTCCGCGCATGCGCCGCACGCACTCAATTTCGATGTTTAGTTTATATACATATATATAAGTTAACGTTTCAAAATTTCACACATCTATAAAAAAACAATGGTAATTTTTTTACAAACAAATCTAAAAAAAATATTGCATGCGTTTAAATTTTGAAAAAAATCTATCACACGACACAACCACAAAATCTTTCTTAAAAACCAAAATTTTTAAGCAATTTTTTCCAATTGTTTGATAGAACATGGAAAATATCGTTTGACACACGGGAAAAAATTTCATGTAAATATTTTTGTTAATGACGAAGTTATTAAAATTTTAATTAGAATTTTGTGTATTTTTTTAAAAAATGGTAAACAAATAATAAAAATAGCTTTTGGTATTGAATTATTTAAGTCACTGATTCTTAGACAGCAAAATATGAACTTTTTTAGTTTAGAATGATTAATTCATTACAATTATAGAAAAACTACGCAGAACAATAGAAAAACACTTTTCATGAAAACGGGTCAAAATTGACACATTTTAGAAAAGTCGTAAAAAAAAAATGGAAAAATCATTATTTTGTCAAAAAAAAAAAGTTATACCTCATTGCAAAAGAAACGATCTTTCTCATTCAGGAATTATTTTTTATCTCATTTTGATACGAAAAATCAGATTTCAATTTTAAAAAAAACGAAAATGTCTAAAATCTTTTCCCGTTGGGTTCTTCGGTGTATAAGCGGACTAATCTGCCTACAGGGGGAAATTGATCAAGCATTTTACAGTTTTTAATGAATATCTTTTTAATCAATTTCAATATATTAATTTTAATGGCCCAAACGGCTTCCTCGGATCCTTTCCCATCTGTTGATACCTTCGACACGTTTCTGCATTCAACCATTCATGAGAAGAAAGCTTCACATACAAACATACATAACGTTTGTTTACTTTCGAGTTTTAATAGCGTAGATTTAAACAATACAATCAATCAGCTTAACTTTGTAAAGCAAACTAATTTGCTTTGCTTGTTCCTTGTGCAATATTAATCAGTAGTAAACCCAAATTTAAGTGTAAAACTTCATTTCTTCGGTCTGGAAACATTATCTGCAAATTACCTTTCTTACTAAGTTTACCCCTTCACAAAGAATTTAAAATAATTGAATTCAAAACGATTTTGAATAAAAAGATATGTGTAAATATAACATAACAAGGAAAATAAAATTAGTCTATTGAAAGCTAATTTATTACTAGATGTAATTTGTCCCTCGTTTATTTTATATCATGAATTATTCCGCAAATTAGCATTCAACTGAGAAAGTTTATTTCTTTGACTTAATCTCGGTAACGCAATCCAATAACTACATAACTGATTATTAATCATTTGAATTTTGGAATACATATCAAAGAGAATATTTGAAGATATGTTTATATTGTTTAAACATTCAAACAAGAAAAATTAAACCAGGAAGAAGCTTTAAGAATGTAAGGGCAGTTATATATAAGCTTGGAAAATCACTTATGTATGCATTAATGATAAAAATTTAAGACTGAATTATTCAAAACTCATTGAAGACAATGCAAAATAGTGGTATTGTGCATGAAATGTCATCGCTTTTATTTTTTACACAATAAACCAAGCTTCTTGTTAGTGAGTTGTACAGTTTTTTTTTTTTTTTTTTTTTTTGAGAAATTCTGCAACCGTCTATCTCATACTATTTGTATATGGCAAATAGTTTGTTAATTACAGGATATGGGTGGAGCGAGGGCTCTTCCAGGAGTACATGACACATGTTCTATAGAATACAGGTCTAACAATTTTCTTGACTACGGTAAAGTATCAATATGTTGTAAATAAAATTTAGACTGCGATAGAATATGTGGTTCAGTATTGTCTTGATGGAAACGTTATTGAAAATGGAAATTCAGGAATGGGACCTCAGTGGTTTGGAGGATCTCTTGTGCATGACGCTGACCTGTCAAAAAACCATAAATAACATCAAAATGATTTAGTTTCAACAACCACAACGCAATTCCTTCCCAAACCATGACACCAGAACTTCTAGACATACAATTTTATACAAATGAGTAGTGCATCTTAGCGTTTGCCACTTTTCTCCGTATACGGATTCAATTATTACATTCACCAAGGCAAGTATTCGAATCGTTATGGTGGCCATTCCTTGAAATTTGATTTCGCCATTTTAATCTTTGTCAACGAATGTGTGAAATGTTGCCTTTTTTTCGCAAAACTTTTTAGCTGAGAAAAGCCCTTGGTGTGGTTTTTAAACACGTAAAACAGCCTACAATTAAAAAAAATTATTTAGGAAGAAAACACCCTAATAAAATGAAAGTTGTTAGATGGGATATAGATGCTTTAAAGAAATTAATTATAATTATTTCAAAATACAGTTGATGTTTTTTTTACTTATAAGATACTTGCCACAAAAGGATACGAATCAATAGGAATGGTCCTAAATACAGATTTAATGCTAAGTCCTATGTTGCAATATCTTCGCTAACAGATTAATTCAAGAGATTCGTCAATCTAGCCGACTGAGGAAGTTCATTCTAAGTACAAAGAAAATCAGTAGAAATTATCGTCTTGCGTCTGCACTTTTTACCTGAAATGTAAGCTGAAACCTACATGATTTAAATCAAGATTACAGGTTGGGAATATTTTCTAAAAATTGCTTGTTTTTTATACAAACGAGCAGTGTGTTTTAGCATTTACCACTTTTCTCCATATACGGATTCGATTATTACATGCACCAAGGCAGGTATTCGACTCGTTATGGTGGCCTTATGTTGTCTTAAGCTTTGCCTCCAAATGCTAAAAATATATGGATACAAGAATGTAAAAAAAATATAAATTGATAGAGAAGATAAAGAAGAGACATTCAATTTTAACTCTAATTTTACTAAAATCGAAATTATAGTCACTTAAAAAATTAAAGGTTCGTTTAATCTAAATAAGTTTCTTTTTTCGAATATATAACTTGACATTCTTTAATATTATAAAAAAATTCGAAATAGTTTTAGCGTTTTACTAGTGTTGTCTTTTTTTGGTCAGATTCTTTTTTCAATGCTTGAAAAAAGGTAATTTGCTATTATTGTATGCGTTCTTCTGATGAAAGAACCAAAATTTACTAGTTATTCAGAAGAAAAAAATACCATATTGGTCTAATCATTTAAGTTTACTTTTCTTTCCAAAGATAATGCAGGTACTTCTTTTCAAAAAAGTCAATACCCGCAGCAATATTTAAAAGATATCCATCTGTTTGAAAAGCATTTGAATCCTTATAATGTACTTTTTTGTGTCTATGCACATAAATTAACTAAGCAGTTTTTTCATAAAAAAAAATACACATGCAGAACAGTACAGATACATGAATAAAATAATAATATAAAGATATTCTTCCTTATCTTAAATGAAAAAATCGATTCTTATTATAAAATTGAAAAGACTTCCATTCGATGAAAGATTTTCATTTTCTATTTCTTATAGCATAAGAAGTTGAGCTATTTTTTTAAATCTCCAAATATCTTCCCTATTCCTTCAAAACAATGTAAAATTTATTTTTTAATTCTTTTACACAAAAATCCATAACACATTTTGTATGAAAACTTTGATGCAATGATAGAAATTTAAAGACAAAATGGGTTTCAATCAAATTGGGTATCAATTATCAGTAGACCTAGACATTGTTCGAAAAATGATTGTAATGTCTCTGCCTTTGTATTTTATTGTCATACGGTGGCTTCCATGCATATCTTAAACTTGACGAAAAAATTGATAAGAGTGAGATGTCTTCTGCACAGATCAGAGAAATTGCTCATGAAACTGTTGAAATAAGCAGCCTCTGGACTCATGTTTACACCAATGGATCTATGATTGAGTGAAGTACTGAAGCTGGTGCAGAAGTCTGTTTTGTAACCATTTTTCATTTTGTAAAGCGGGGGGAAGAAATACTACCAATTTTGACAGTGAAGTTGAGGTTCTATATATTGCTTTGAATCAGTTAAGCTCTCAAAAGAGTTATTTTTCTAGAGCTGGTATTTTGTATGATAGCGCAGCCGTTTTTTTCTCCAACAATAAAGTTTGTACTTTCGAACGAATTTTCCACTGAAGACTTGCCGTGTAGGGGTGCGATGCTCGTTAAATCTGTCGAGAGCTCAAACATCCGTCAATTGGTGCGGTGTATTAGTTAGGAGAGGGGATGCGCGGATCAGGTGTCGTCCTTTTCACTTGACCATAGTTCAAAATTACGAGGTCTTTGCCAATAGTCATAAAGTAACTGAACAGTGTGACGTTAATATTCACTCACTCTCCGACTGAATTTTGAATGTAGAAAGACTCTCAATTCTCTGGAGGACTCAAATGTGTTTCAAGGATTCCTGCTCACCGTGACATCGAGGGAAATGAAAGAGCCGATTTCCTAGCAAAGAATTAAACGATTATATTACAATCCACTAATAACCATATGACTTTAAATTCTACAAAACTTCTAATTAAATTACAATTGAAGAGGAGGTTTGCCTCCTACCTATCAAATGAAGTTAAGGGAAAACCGAGGAGTGTTTCGCTAGTTTAAAGCCAGTCATTCCAAATTTTCCTCGACCTGTAGCCGTGGTGTTGTTTCATCCTTGAATGAGCCAATTGTTTGAATGCCCATCTTTTTTTAAATTCGTCTAAAGGATTCTTCAGCCTGTATTCTTTGTGACTCTGGAGAGTCCATGACTAAGGACCATATTGACTAAAGCACTTCATTATTGTCTTTGAACTCTATTGTTCTTAATTATAGGGGAACTAGATCGAGCCTAGTGGCCAAATTTGTCTGGCATTTATATAAATAATTAAATGTAAAAACTTTTAATAATGATTATGGCATCTTATATCAATTGATTATACGAACATGATAAAAGAGAGTGCATTTTAAACAAAGATGAGAAATTTACAACAAAGAATTTTGCACAAATACGTTCTGCCAAAAGATACTATCAGAAAAATATTATTTATAGGCTTTTTTCCGCAAAAGACTTTTTAAGTAGAGAAGTTTTTATACATTTAAGCAAAAAAATCTTGAAGCAATCATGCTAAGGTGGACAGATCTAGTGAGTGAATGTTTAATAAAGTCGAACCACACACAAAGCAACACGTGGATTATTTTGAACTGCTGTCAAGTGACGAGGACTACAGTTGAAAACCCTCTTTGACCGTCCGCACACCACCAAAGAGCAGACATTAAGCCTCGACAGATTTAAAGTGCATTAGTAGTGGTGATTCATTAATAACAATGGGCTCTAACTGATGACATGCCGGTGTGACGTTTGAAACAAATAAATGTAGCGGGATTTGATGAATAAAAAATTTGTTTAATTAAGTCACAGCTATTATTTACATTAATTTACAACTCAGTACAGTTAGATTATTTTAGAGTCCCAATTTCTATTGTCTTTTGATGGCCGTTCACCGTGAAGTTTCCGTCGGCCCTCTCTATATGGTTTTTGGGGTTGACCGCTGCCAGCGTCTTTTCTTCTAGTTACATCCAACCGTGAATTGAGTGGGTTTCTTCTGGTGCCAAAGGTTGCAGGGGCTATCCAAAACACGTCCGCGTAATATATTAACGACTGCAGGTGTTTTGCACATGCGGTGGTCCGTTCTCCTAAAACCTTTTCCAGCCGTGTGAAGGGGAGTTGCAGGTGTCCAAGAATTCAAAGTTGTTACGTTACACCAGCTACAAATCCATGACCTTGACCACAAGGCCACAGGGGTCACAGGTATGGATACAATCAGTGGAGAGATTCCCAAGTAAAAGTGGACCTTGTTATTTGACCATCATTCAAAATTAAGAAACACGTTAGTAGCGAATAAGATTTAGGTACCGCTCAGAGATAGACAGTCGCTAAATATTCAACAAAGATTAAAATGTTAACCAGAAAATAAGAATTATTTTAAGGAAAACTAAATTAGGAAAATATCCTTAGTTAAAGGTTCATTTTGAAAGCACATAGTTGAATGATTAATCGTTTCAATGGAGAAAAAATAATAAACAATAAATTTCAAACTGAGTGAGACTATTGAATTACTTTTCTGTGAAATTCTATTCCTTATTGAAAAAAAATATTTTTCAAAGTAAAATGAAACTTCCATAAAAAGTCAAAAGCTTGGTGAGGGATGGGAGAAAGGTATTGAACTGGAAAAAGTGACCCTCACCTTTTTTTGAGCCTTCTCGGTCGACGTTAAAATATAAAGAAAAATCGATAATGATACAGTAAGCCAAGCTTGTAAACAACCTTTTGATACTGTCGTTTTATTTTTAGTATTGATCAGATAAGGGAAAGTGAGAAAGCGTGTAAATCGGCTCTGAAAACAACCCAATTTTCTCACTCTAAATAGAGTTTTCCCAATCGACTTGCATCCATTGTATTTTCAATGGTAGAGACTTCTTCTAGGTTAATATCAATCAAATGCAATTTGAAAAAGGCG
>BMAO01012673.1:0-88714 GCA_019973975.1 Trichonephila clavata | reverse complement strand
AAAATTAATTTGCTAATTAGATTCATTGAAAAACATCATTTCTAAAGAGATTAATACCCTTTTCTCACTAGATATTAATTTAATAAAAAATAAAAGATCGAGTTTAATTTTTTATTCTTTAACTTCACATTAAAATAATTTTTAAACATTACATACATTTTTCTTGATATTCAATTTTAATTCGACAACTTTTTTGTTAATTTTTGTGTGCGTTATTTGTTCTGTTTGCAAAAAAGGTTTGCTGTATATGTTGTGTATGTGTGGTGTAACTTATTCGCACAGTCATTGAAGTGAAAATACGTAACATATTTGTAACGTCTTTAAATGATTTTCAAAAATTGCTTATTATATACCATATATTCCAGCGTATTATGCGCACCTATACTTTCAAATCTATACGTTTTACTTTAAATATATTCACCGTTTAACACCATTTTCTTTTTACGAAGCATGAAATTTGTACATGTGTAATATTCATTTTACAAATATGCTCCATTTTTTATAAGTTTGGCATGAAGAAATGGCTTTAAATAAATGGAACAGCTTTGTTTGCCTTACATTGTATGAACGAATTGCTTAAGTAGAATTTATAAAATGCATTCATAAATCAAAGCTGATGCATTTTTTAAAAATTAAATGTAGTTTATATGAAATATCTAATAATATGGCTCTAATAGATAAAGTTTTTAACCGAATGATATAGCTTTTTCTACTTTTTTGTAGCTAGTAATTATTAGAAAATGTATGATTCATTCAGCATTAGAATTTGGATTTACTTTTTTTTTATTTTTTATTCTAGCTAAACTTCTTCCGACATAAATTCCTTCCTAAAAAAAATAATTGTCTTCATAGACGCCAACTCCCCCTACATTTTCCGATAATATAAAGAATACATATAATCATGGTGTTAATAATTGCACACAAAATTCTTAAACATAACAATTTAGTTAAGAATATTAACAGAATATCAGGGGAAAAAAGATTTTTCTTAATGTTCGTATTTTATTTTTTAATGCAATTTTACTTTTTAATTTCAAATTATAAACAAGATTTCAGAAACACAAATTAAAATTTCATAATAATTCAATTTCCATTAATATTGTAGCTGTATTTAATGTATTGATACAATTTTTTTTAGTATTTGGCCTGAAATTGCTTATAATCGCATAAACACTACAACATAACAAATATAAATAGACATTTCACGAAACTAATTTTTCAATTTTCACTCAATTTTATGTAATTGTAATATATTTTTTTTATAAAAATTCAATACGATGTTTGTGTTTTAATACTTTTCTATAACAATTTTTTATATTTGGTGTAAAATTATATTTAATAATAATCGTAAATCACCTGATCTGTAATATTCAATCAATTTTTAGTTTTTCTTTAATAAATTATTAACGTGACTAAATCTACTTCAGCGAAGTAAGTAGATAAAAGCTAAGACGGGTCAATTTAAAAAATTTTCAGATATCATTGCAATCCAAAACATGGTATAAAAAATTTTTGAAAATTGATTTTATCTTCCAAATTCTTTTTTTCAATACGTTATTCTTGCAGCAAGATGTCAATGTTATATTACTTTCAAATGGAATCAAATTCCAAGACAGGATATTTAAACTTTCCAAATTCTTATAACGAGCTTTGTTATCTCTTTTTAATTGTTTCAAGTGGCCAGTGTAGATTTGAATGTCCTCGTCGACATTAATTTATCTTTGTCAACAGATAAAAGTAAACTAAACGCTGGGGCGCAACAACTTATCAGGGACAAGGTCTACTGTGCCCATCTTAGTTTTCATGACCTTGGGCACTGAGGTGTGCATGAGTAGATGTTCCGGTCAGGTGGTCAGTCTGACGCTCCTTGAATATTCAAAGTGCGCAGTTTCAGATTGTGTCGGTGTAATGTATTGTGAAATTAATTTCCAATGCATTTTATATTTTAGTTCAAAAAGTGTTGGCCCTCATTTGATCTTTGCATTTCGTTTTCGAGAGTTTAAAAAAAAATGGAATTTCAATGAATGACATCCTACAAAAAGTACAATTCTTAAAGTACTGCGTCAAAAATATTTTTTTACTTTAGAGTTTGATGTTAGAGTGTTGGAGGTTTTTGAGAATGACCCGCTAACTTCATTTAGTGAGAGAAGGCGCTAATTTACTTATTTATGGTGAATGTCAACGAAAACGCGATGGGGACTGCACGGGAGTAATGCCCCGTTCGTTTAATAGCTGGGAAACATCAAATGTGGCGTCAATCGCATATGCAGTACGTCGGTTCAGAGAGACAGGCAGCATCGCGTACTGGCCAGTCTTGTGGTTCAGGTATCCTAGTAACGTCATGGGGTAATTTACATATATGCTAGACCTGGGGTTATCAACTAGCAGCTTGCAAAGAGTTCTTTTTTTCGTTCTTTCTATCTTTCTTTTTTTTGTATCCTGCAAAAATAATCAGAAAGTGAAATGGACACCAAATGTTCTCGATATTTGGTCAACATATTGTTACGAATTTTGTATACAATAATGTAAATAATTTGTATTTGGATGTGCAATGCCTTTATATTACTCTATGCTATATTTATTTCATGTTTAAAAATGTAATATTCACAAGCAAAGCCGTCCCTTACGTTATAATGGCGATCCTATGGGAACTTGGTGAAATATTGGCGATAGAGCCAAGTGTGCATCATTTTTGGCAACCAAGCTGGCGACCATGTTGGCGAGTTCGGGACCCTCTGGATTCGTCTAGAAATTAGTAAAGAAATCCACTAATTTCATGATCTGTGACGCGAGCGCATCTTTCCAAAAATTTTGGCCCTGGCTATAAATAGAGCGTTACGCGCCGCAACAGTCAGTCTGGTTTCAAACAGTAAGTAGCGAGTCTGGTTTTGACTAGCGATTACTGAACTTGTCTTGATCGCGATTAGCTCGGCTGTGCTTGTGAATAAGCTTATATATACGTGTATTTTTAGATACTGATAATTGTGTCTAAGTGCTATTGAAGGTGTGAAATCCTTCTGATATTTATTCTGCGAATTTTGCTGTTGAATCTTGTGTTCTAAGGATTGATTTTCGACAATAAATACTCATCGCTCTTAAAGAACTGTCTTGTTGTTTACGACTGATTTTGCATAAAATCCTCGAGCCCCGATCTACGTAACAATATATTTGTGAGCAAGGTTTTTTTTGTATGAAGATTAACAAGAGTAAATATAAATGCAAGAGTTGCCTCTCATTAACTTGCAGGCTGTGATGAGAATTTCAACCAACAATCTCACTCTTGATTAAAAAAAAATAAAAAAATAAATAAATAAATAAAAGGTACGTTTGTTTTATTAGACTGATTCTAAAATCGAATGGGCTTGCAGCCATAGATGATATTATATTTGTACATTAAATAGATTGAATATTATTCAACTCATACTCATTGGTTTTTATGTTTCAATTTTTGCTTTTTCTGAGATACTCAGTTAACTAGCGAATGGAATCATTTAAAGAAGATGTGTGTGTGTGTCTGCAGCCCTCTAGTATCATCCTCTTTCACGAAATGGTCCTCGAGCCGAAATAGCTTCTCAACTTTGAACTACCCCATCCACACAGCAGTGCAAGAGACATCAGTAATTCTTGTTACTTAACAAGGGACCGAGTGTAGCTAACACTGCTAGGTCTCAGAAGTTTTGCAATTTGGAGGTCCCCAGTCGTTAAGGGTTTGAGGCTCATGGGTTGAAGAATCGAAGAACTAAAATAGTGAAAAGATTCGTTGACCTTAAATTATCAAAATACCATGTAAAGCAAATAGAAAACTCAACAGTCCAAGAAAATTTTTATAATGATGGTTTAAAAAATTAAAAAAGCTTACTAAAGAGCTTATAATTTTGCTATATAAATTTCTGTCGATTTCTCATCGGCAAATTTATTAATTATTTTTGTCGTATCTACACTGCTGGCCATTAAAATTGCAACATCAGGTAGGAGGGATCTGGTGAACGTCAAAATCACGTAAAATGGAGGAAAAGTTGGGATATGCATATAATTAGTATTTCAGCACATTTAGACGACGCTTGAAGGAGAAGCGATATCTGAAACCCTGCATAAAAGATAAAAGGAAAGTTGTGTAATGCATTTTCCTTTCAGAAAGTGTTTTTGTAAGGTCAGAGTTTGCTCCAAATATCGTGCTATGCCTCGAATAATAATAAGAAATGCTAACTAGCAAGTGTCGGAATTTGGTAGAGACAGGATCGTTGGCTATCGAGAGTGTGGATTATCGTTCCATGAAATCACCCGTCATACTGGTCGAAATTCAACTACCTTTTATGCGAATATGGAATCAATGGGTTGCTGAGGATTTTTAATAAACAGCATTCTGGATCTCCACGTCCTACCATGACTAAGTATGAGAGAGCAGGCATATTACGATTTCGGCTTTGCAAACCGCACATTCCCATCATGGGCCATTAGTCAAGAAATGGATATGTTTTCAGCACTCCCAGTATCCGTAGGTATGGTGTGATGACGTTTGCAACTTCGTAGACTGTCAATACGGCGGCCATTACTCCGCTTCCCCTGACCCTGCAGCATAGACAGAGACGTCGACTCTCTCTCTGGTGCACTGAACGACAAAATTGAATACAGGAGTGGCCCAATATCATGTTTATAGATGAGTCCTGGTTCTATGTGCATTGTCTTGCTAGACTTCAGATGGTACTGCAAGCAGGCTCCTAGGAGATTTCTCGTCGCCTTCATGCATCAGATATTGCCATAGGGGCCCTGCACCTGGTGTATGGATTTGGGCAACCACTGGGTTAACGACACGCACATCTATAGTTTGGATCGACGGTAATATGAACGAAGATCGGTACATTTCTGACATTTTAAATCCAGTGAATGTCCCCTGGGCCGTTTTTTTTGCTTAGGCTACCTAGGCACGTACCTAGGGTGCAGGAGATTTGGGGGCATGTGATCGTGACGTGTTTAGGGGCATAATCATAATTTTTTTCACATGAATTTAGTCCGTTGGACCAAATTCATGTGGGAAAAAAATTGGTATTTATGTGCTATTGCAGCCATATTGGTGACATTGAATAAAACCGCACGAATTCTAAAAACTGAATACGCTGACAGGAATATGGAGCGCTTAGTCGGAAAATATAATGTGAAAATGTATCTATATGGTTATGGTATGCATTTGGGAATACTTTTTACTCCAAAGAAGAAACTCACTTTCAAATTGTGAATTTTCTTTTCTTTGGTTCATGATTTCTTTACATTATTATTGTTTGATTAGTATTAATACCTAAATACTTCCATTAAATTCTACGGAATGCATGTAAACTTCGCTTCAAAAAACAGATAAACAGACTTACAGTAATTCTATTGTTAATTGCGTACGAATAAATAAAACAATTTATTTGAAAATGCTTCCCAGGTTTAAGAGGTTGGTGTTTACTTTTTTATCTGTCAAAGTGAGCGTGGCATGTCAGCTGATTATTTTTTGAATAGTCCTTTTGACATACTTTTAATTCATAAATTGCAAATATGTTATGTCCCTGGAAAGGTAATGAATTGGAGATTTTAGAAATATTAAAATTCATATTATGAAGATCATTACCTCACTGACTTTTCTTAATTTATTGCAATGAGTGAATTTAAAATACGCGCAATGAAATTGAATTTCGCTAAAATGGACCTTGCGTTAGTAGTTAGAAGCTTTTAGCATGCACAATCAGACTTATAACACATAAGGCTACATTGCCTATTTTTATAACAATGTAAAACACACTCTATTTATTTTTAAAAGTGATGTCTTAAAATAAGAATCTATAACTTGAAATAGAATGTGTAATCTTTGTAGAACTATCTTAGATTTAGAAGTTATCCGCTAATATTTTTTTAATAATGTTTTTTAAAATCAAAAAGAATACATTCAAGTTCATTAAGCAATTTTTTTTTATCAAGTTTTGATACTAAATTAAATTTGTTCCTGCTTTTTTAAGAATTTAATCTTATTCGACTCTAGAGCAATTCGACAAAGCTAACTAATTATTCAAACATTCTATATTTTTTATTCTTCAGAAATCTACTTGAAAGAGATTTTGGTTGAATTGTCGAATCGGCCACTTATTCCACCAAGTGTTTTCTCGCCAAATCGATAAAGACGTCAAATCTGGTAACCCTTTTGATTTTTGTACCAGTGAGGGAGAAGTCGGATTGTGTTGTAGTAGGGTTGCTACTCCAAAACACAACACGCAAAAACGCTTAAAATTAGCAATTTTTCGAAATTTGGCGCACCAGTGACCGATTCGACAATTTCTCTCCCTAGAGATTTTTAGTTTATTATAACATTATGTAAAAAAACAATGGCAGTTATAGAGACTGCCGATAGAAGTGAAAACTTAGAACTTTTAGTATTAAAATTTGAAATTTCATAATGTTTGAATTAAAATTATCAAAATCAATCTGATTTTCACATCTATTCATACTCCAAGCAACAATTATATACATGTTTATATGGTTGTTTATTATTCAAATATATTACGGACTGTATAAGATCATGACAAAATATAAATATAATTCAATTGAAATAACAATTAATATACAATCATATTATTTATGGATAGTATTTGTATTTACTTAAACTTCAATGTACTTTATCTTTAACATTATTCTAATTGTTTTCATCATTGTCATAAAAAATTTCAACAATACGTAGATTTCTTGTACTTTCAATTATTTCATTTTGATCTAAAAAAAGATACAATAGGCTTAAGGTAACTAAAGTAAGAAAGGAAAATGTTCGATTCAAATTTATCTAAATATCGCATTAAAACCGCATCCATCAACGTTTTATATTTTGTAGTACTGAGTTTTCGATCATTGGACACATTTAAATTAAGTAATTAAGTGATGGATTTTTATCATCTGCAAAGTTAATATTGAATTCTCCACTTAAAATCATTGGTACATTATCATATTTTTGCCAAATCTTTTTTGGAGTATTTCAGAACCTTCTTTTGTATAAATCATCAAATTTTCGAATAAAAATTGTTGTATCTGTCTCATAGATTTTCCAGGCGAAATATAAATGGCAACCATTGATATGTATTGCCCACTCTCGGAATCGCAACGAGCAACGCATTTTCACTTATATCAGAAACATTAACACCAATGCTTCTAGTGAATTTAGTATGTACGTCCATATGTGAAGTAATGAAGTGTGACGTGTCTTAAGTATTGTGATAAATAAATAGCTACGCCTGCTGCTGGAACTTCGGGTCTTTTATAACTTACAACAAAGTTGAAATTCGGAATATCAAGTGGTTCTGCGTTTTTCATACGAATTTCTGACAAAAGCAGAACATTTGACTTTTTTACGAAAGCATCATTTTTTAGGTCAGCTGCATGCGCATGCAAACTTCGACAATTGAATGAAAATATCGATAATTCTTTCTAGTTGAAGATGAATTCTAGAAAAGTTTTGGTGACCGTTTGTAGTGTATTGTTTTGTAACCTTTTCAATTCTAACGTTAGATCCTCTCGATGACTTGTTGATCTTTTATGATGTTTATTTGTATTAATAACCATATTTTAAACTTCAACACATTAATCTTGAATTATTATTAGATTTTACAAAATTTTTGATTTCAAAATCCGCGATAAAAATATGATTGAACAACTAGAAGTCTGTTTTACTATGGCAGTAAGAAAAGTTTAAGCCACTGTGAAATACTAATCCGGATCGCGTGATGCATTGCAGAGATAAAATATTAGAAAATAAATAATACAAAATTTTCAAACGCCAGAATAAATACGAAGATTTAAAATAATTTTAAATAATATAAATTTTTTAAACACGAAAATAAATACGAGTATTTAAAATAATTTTCGGTTATTTTTTTTTTTATCTAAAAAATATTAGTTTATTTATTTTCTACTCACTGTTGTACTACACAATGTTTCTTCAATTAAACGATTCAAATAATAATCAAACAAAAAACTATTTCAACAATGCACAGTATATACACATTTTTTGAAGTTTTCACTAAATCCATTCAATTTCACAAAAAGATATACATAGCACTATACGTCAGCTGTATAGCTACAGAAATACTGCTCTAAGCATGTCGGTGACGCGAACACATATCACCTATCCAAAAATAGTCTAAGGTGCACAGCACACTGCGCGTGCGGCAGTAATTAGCATGTCGGTCACGCGAACCCATAAGATTTTCCCCTACCAAAAAGTGCCCAACGCCGCTAAAGAAGTTTTCACTTCAAAAACATTGTATGTATAAATTTACCATTAGCATCATCTCTCTTTCGATTTTAAAATGCTAACAATTTAATGATATGCTTTATATTATGTGTGATATACGAAGCATAAAATGCTCCCTTTGTACTAATGTAAATGAAAATTTTTTTTACACTATCATACCTTTTATATGAAAATAAATTTAAAAAAGCATATTTAACTTAAATTTTTCTTTTTCGTTAAGCTTAATAAGCAGAAATTAAAATGCGTGAAAATGTTACATTTCAACTAATATTTCTCGGATGATTAAATTTTTATTTTAATAGTGCATAAAATATTTATGATCACACTAAGTCATAAAAAGTACAAGATTTTTAGAATAAGTTAGTTGTAAGCATTTTATGGGAATAATATTTGTTAGCATTAATGTAAAATATCCATACATTGAAGCGTATGGTAGCACATGACGAATTTTCTTTGAAGAAAATATATAATTTCTTTTAGAACACAAACGAAAAATATAAGTGTTTTATACACATATATATGTATATTTTAAAAACGATACCTGTTGTTTAGTAAATAGATGACGCTGTTGCTTCAACTCAGGGCAGTAGTGAGCAGTTTAGCAGAGAGAGGGGAACTGAGAATAGTTGTGAGGTTGAATGAGGTCTGAGTAGCTCAGTTTTAGTAGTTATAAAATTAAGTTATTAATTGGAAAAGCCTTAAAATGAATTTAATATTGGTAATAATATCAACAACTTAAAAAAATATTCTATAAAACACAAAAACTATACACTAAACTTAATATATTTAACATTTTAGTACAATATCTTTGAATATAAATCACAGCGTTTAAACCTTTGGGCAATGAGTTCATCAAATTATTTTTTTCTGCATCCTCATTCCTCCATTCTTTGATGATCGTAATTACCTTTATATAAACAAAGGTGTAGCAGATTCTTAAAATTGAGAATTGTAATTGTTGTCTTTTAAAATATTTAAATAAAAATTAATGCAAACAATTGGATTTCTAATTTAATACTTTTAAATAACATTTTAAATACAAAAGTATGCCATCAATAAATATGGAATTACTTTGTTTTTTTAAAACAGACTTGCACACCCACATGAAGTCGCTTTCATCGCTTGTTGTAAAATAAATATTAAATGTATAGGTGGCGCTACAAGTCATATGAGAGATGAAAACATGTTTGGCTTGTAGAGTCATGTAATGTTCTTTGTGTTGTGTACTTGTCTTCCGTGTTGTCTGCAAAATAAACAAAATGCCAAAAGATGACTGAATCATTGAACAGAGAATGAAGGATGCATTGGAATTATAATAATCTACCTACCATGGAATATAATAACTAAGGAAATACAATATCGCTTATTCCACTTAAGTTTTTAAATTAAGGGATCTGTGCCTTATATCTCATATTAATTGTTCAATGGGATTGGCTAGGTTATTCCTCACCCCCCCCCCCATAAAACTTATTTGTGTTATTTATATTATCATGCAAATATTTTAATAGAATTTTTTCGATCCAACAAACGAATTTTTCCACCTTCTATTTTAAGCCATACCCAATTTTCAGTAGCATTTAACTTTGGAAACAGTGTGGCTTAGATTCGGAGAAATAATTTAATAAAATGATATAAAAATTAAATGATTCAAAAAGATCCCACAATAACATTATATGTAAGCTTTTATCTTTATACAAATAATTATAACACATTAAGAACCATACCTATACATGAAATTAATTCCTAGGCATATTTTTAATTCATTTATTTGTCAAAAAATGTATAGTACATGTTAGTAGTTATATCAAAATGAATATAAACACAACGCAGAAATTCCATAAACTAAAAATATATAGATGTTTTATTTTTGCATCTCATATACTATAAAAAGCTGTGCTCCAAAATTGTGTCTAATCAGGTGATAAATTTTTCTAACTAAAAATATATTTTCCTATTAACTGAATGCCAACAATTAATCCTCAAATATATGGTAATTTTTTTTATCTAGAAGATGTGATAAAATCAAAAGATACATTTAATGATATTTTAAGGACAATTGCTAAACATATTCCAAAAGAAATAAAAAATTGTTGAAATTCACTAATGGCCAGGAATGTCATAAGGCATGGGCCTCAGCCACAATGGGGGTCTCGTATCATTCTCGACTCAGTACTCAGTCTTAATAAGATCCTGATTGGAATAATTTCAATGGTCAAATGATTTTTCTGGTTGTTTTCTCCAAAAAACTGGAAATTTTGTACAATATGTCAACTGGCTACATATGATGACTGTATAGGGCTATGGCGACTACAGTACACCATCTTTACAGTCAATATGTGGCAAATCAGTCGACCCAGTTTGAGCGATTTCAGTCATGTACATTTATTTGTTTCGGATTATTTTTTGTACAAGTATTTGACAATGTATGATATATACTGTCTACTTTTAAGGGTCGTTTATAGATAGGGTTTATATTTGTGTAGGGCCCAGGGCCTCAAGAAGTCTTAAGATGTCCCTGCTAATGGCATGCTATTAATGTAAAAATATGTAAAACAGTGCAAGTTTATCCACTGGCCAATTGGGGTGGGCATCCATGGGGGGCAGATAAACTGCATTTAACCAGATTCAAGAGCCCCTCCTTGGATCTGCCAGTGCCAAGGGAGTCAAAAGATCTTCTGCGCCCAGGGCCTGAAATGAGCTTAAGCCAGCACTGATGTAAAAGAATATTAATTCAAAATTTCCATCATTTGTTACTGATGAGAACAGTTATTAGATGCTCATGAAGTTGCTCTGTAAATAAGTTTCCCATGAGTAATAAAAAAAAGGTCCTTTATCAGTAATAAGAACCATACTTAGCAACACGTAGGATACACACAAAACTCATTGAGTATTAAGTAAATGTTCTTATGGGTCAATTCTTATGTTGGCAGCAAATTGGAAAAGTGGTCATCAACCAAAGAGATCCCTGACCATAAGTACCAAAAAAATCACTAAAAATATTTTTATTCTGGTTTACTTATTGGTCATAAGGATCATGAGTTCCTGATATAATGTCACCAATATGATTGCAATACGTAATACATAAGTACTGTAAAATGCTGAAGATTTTGAATTTGCTCAACGAATAAATAAGGTTATTGCATTTGAGCATGCACAAAGAGAGAATGCACTTTTCTTTACTAGTGAAGGAACATTATGAAATTTGGAAACAGTTTTTTAATCTGGCCAAAATGGATATTAAACTAATATATATATAAATGAAGTTTTAAAATTAGTCTTACAAAAAAACAAACAGCTCTTTTATAAAATAAATATGTTCTCTAAAAAAATTCTACCCAAATTATATACTTTCTACATATTATTTAAATAGAAAAATAACAATTACTCATTTTATACATAAAAAATTGTAACTTCTATATATGATAATTTTTCAACTAAGAAAAAGTAATCTCAAAACTTTCAGATTTTTATCTAATTTATAAATCTTAAAGTGACTGAAGAACAAAACACAGTTGCACATTGGAATCCAATAGAATTAGAGCAATACCAGGTAAAACATTTTAAATAGCATCAATAAATATAAAATCATAAATGAAATTTCTCACCTTTTGCAAATGGTATCAAGAAAATTGAAGAAATTCAGGATGAATTCCATCACAATCCCTTGATTCACAGACACATTCAATGGTGAATTTTTCATCCGTGATAATGGATAAGTCAACAAAAGGATCATCTGCATGCAATTTTTTCGGATTTCGTCTCTGCGAAGCTTATATGATATATCTTTCTTTGGTGAAACTTTTTCCTGACTTTCATTTAATTTTGAGTATGATATTATATCTTCTCTACTTCTTTCACTCTCTGGATCATAACGATATATATCATCTTGACTTGCAGAAGATGAAAATATGTTAATAGAGGTTGATTTAGATAGTGATTTTTTCCTTTTTCCAACTTTGGCATGAGATTTATGGTTTCTTTGAATTTCACTGGCTGACATGTTCACAAAACTTGGAACTTGGTCTTTACTTACAGTCTTTTCTCCTTGCATACTTTGACTTTTTGTAACTTCTTTATGGCTCTTTGATATGGCAACAATAGAATCATCTCTTATGGCTTTCACTAGTTTGGACAACAAATGTCTTATATCATCATTTTCAGTGCAATTCAACTTATGAATTTGCTCCTTTAAGTTTGACAATTTCCATCAACATTCCAGTCCTTCTTTTAAGAAGATTTTTATTTTTTCAATACAGCGGATCAATCTCTTTTGCAAATATTTCCATCGTTTTTTCTCTTCCTTTCTTTATATTTGAGCAACATTTTTTGGAGAATTTTTTCTTTTTTTTCCATCTTATCTTTCTTTACTTTTCTCTGTTTATCGGACTCAATTATATTAAGAAAATAGCTTAAGCTCTTCCTATTTTCCTTTTTTTCAAAAACTTGTTTCATTGGGGTGTTATGATGCATCGAAGCACTTTTAGGTTCATTTTTTGTTTCAGTTTTCTTTTTTTCAGCATCTTTATTTACCAGAATTGGTATAGGTAATGTTTGCTGTTTGCTAGCTGTTGGAGGTACTGTAGCACGGAGATTTTTAAAACAATTAAGTTTTTCCATTTCATTCGCGCTAATTTTAATAATTTTCAAATTGGTAGGCCATACACCTTTTTTAAATGTCGGCAATGTAGATTGGATAGGCATTTCATCCTTTTTTGTTAGAGAAGATGCATTCTGTTCTTCTGAGAATGCTGCATGTTTTGAGACATTTTCATTTAAAATAACATGAGCCTTTGTGTGTGAGGCCCCTTTATTATCATTTAGTTCATCACATTTTGTACTTCTAACCTGAACCTTTGGGTTCGTTGAAACTGAACATTTTACTAGTTTTCTCTTTAAATTCTTATTTTTTTCTCCTCAATTTCAATATCTTCAATTGTTGATGAAACAGAAATTTGTGAAAGTTTTCGTAAAATAATATATCCTTTCTTCATGCATGCTTCTGTAATTGCATCAGGGAGTCTTTTTAATACTACTTTGGGCAGTAAGATCCCTGGTGTAAATTTTGGTAAAGAAACAAAATTTCCAACCTTATTTGCAAAAACAAACTGGATTTTTTGTTGTGTTGGCTGATGTATATTCTTACTCCAAGTTTTACACCTGTTATTTTTATCAAAACCAATTTCATTCATGTTTGAAGGGCAAATTGTTATACTTGATACAGATGCTTCTGCTGCACAAGAAACAATTTCTATAGCTGATTTTTTATTTCTCTGTTTACATGAATTGCCTTGATCTTTCTTTGTTGATGCAACTTCAATAGGCATCAATGACTTTCTCTTAATAGATGAGTTACTTTTTGGTACAGAGCTTTTATTTTCAGTTTCAAGCAAATTACATTTTCTTTTCTGATTTACTGAAATTGCATTTGTTGCTGGTGAATTAATTTGTATTGAAGAATTACTATTATTGGTTTTGATCAGATTACTTTTAATGCCCTTTGCTGGATTCTTTTTTAGAGGATAAATTAAACAAGATTTTGATTTCTTGTGCACAACACTTGAGTTAACTGGAGGACATTCATTTTCTGTTTCTTTTGTACTGCTACATAATACATCCTTTTTTAGAGAAGACATAGAACATGGCAAAAAAGACTTTGAATCCTCAGATGTTGGTTTATTAACTGAAGAACTCATTGAAGATCAAACCTTAATCAATTTAACTGGTTGAGTATTGACTGCTCTATTCAAAGTACTTATTATTCAAAGTACAAAGTGCTTGTGAATATTACAACTTTAACATGGAATAAATATAGCATAGAGTAATATAAAGGCATTGCACATCCAAATACAAATTATTTATATTATTGTATACAAAGTTCGTAACAATATGTTGACCAAATATCGAGAACATTTGGTGTCCATTTCACTTTCTGATTATTTTTGCAGGATACAAAAAAAAAAAAAAAAAAAAAAAAACTTATTGTGCAAGCCGCTAGTTGATAACCCCAGGACTAGCATATATGTAAATTACCCCATGACGTTACTAGGATACCTGAACCCACAAGACTGCCAGTACGCGATGCTGCCTGTCTCTCTGAACCGACGTACTGCATATGCGATTGACGCCACATTTGGATGTTTCCCAGCTGTTAAACGAACGGGGCATACTCCCGTGCAGCATGCATCGCGTTTCGTTGACATTCACCATAGATAAGTAAATTAGAGCCTTCTCTCACTAAATGAAGTTAGCGGGTCATTCTCAAAAACCTCCAACACTCTAACATCAAACTCTTAAGTAAAAAATATTTTTGACGCAGTACTTTAAGAATTGTACTTTTTGTAGGATGTCATTCAATGAAATTCCATTTTTTTTTAAACTCTCGAAAACGAACTGCAAAGATCAAATGAAGGCCAACACTTTTTGAACTAAAATGTAAAATGCATTGGAAATTAATTTCACAATACATTACACCGACACAATCTGAAACTGCGCACTTTGAATATTCAAGGAGCGTCAGACTGACCACCTGACCGGAACATCTACTCATGCACACCTCAGTGCCCAAGGTCATGAAAACTAAGATGGGCACAGTAGACCTTGTCCCTGATAAGTTGTTGCGCCCCAGCGTTTAGTTTACTTTTATCTGTTGACAAAGATAAATTAATGTCGACGATGACATTCAAATCTACACTGGCCACTTGAAACAATTAAAAAGAGATATCAAAGCTCGTTGTAAGAATTTGGAAAGTTTAAATATCCTGTCTTGGAATTTGATTCCATTTGAAAGTAATATAACATTGACATCTTGCTGCAAGAATAACGTATTGAAAAAAAGAATTTGGAAGATAAAATCAATTTTCAAAAATTTTTATACCATGTTTTGGAATTGCAATGATATCTGAAAATTTTTTAATTGACCCGTCTTAGCTTTTATCTACTTACTTCGCTGAAGTAGATTTAGTCACGTTAATAATTTATTAAGAAAAACTAAAAATTGATTGAATATTTCAGATCAGGTGATTTACGATTATTATTAAATATAATTTTACACCAAATATAAAAAATTGTTATAGAAAAGTATTAAACACAAACATCGTATTGAATTTTTACAAAAAAAATATATTACAATTACATAAAATTTAGTGAAATTGAAAAATAGTTTCGTGAAATGTCTATTTATATTTGTTATGTTGTAGTGTTTATGCGATTATAAGCAATTTCAGGCCAAATACTAAAAAAAATTGTATCAATACATTAAATACAGCTACAATATTAATGGAAATTGAATTATTATGAAATTTTAATTTGTGTTTCTGAAATCTTGTTTATAATTTGAAATTAAAAAGTAAAATTGTATTAAAAAATAAAATATGAACCTTAAGAAAAATCTTTTTTTCCCCGGATATTCTGTTAATATTCTTAACTAAATTGTTATGTTTAAGAATTTTGTGTGCAATTATTAGCACCATGATTATATTGTATTCTTTATATTATCGGAAAATGTAGGGGGGAGTTGGCGTCTATGAAGACAATTATTTTTTAGGAAGGAATATATGTGTCGGAAGAAGTTTAGCTAGAATAAAAAATAAAAAAAAGTAAATGCAAATTCTAATGTTGAATGAATCATACATTTTCTAATAATTACTGACTACAAAAAAGTAGAAAAAGCTATATCATTCGGTTAAAAACTTTATCTATTAGAGCCATATTATTAGATATTTCATATAAACTACATTTAATTTTTTAAAAAATGCATCAGCTTTGATTTATGAATGCATTTTATAAATCTACTTAAGCAATTCGTTCATGCAATGTAAGGCAAACAAAGCTGTTCCATTTATTGAAAGCCATTTCTTCATGCCAAACTTATAAAAAATGGAGCAAATTTGTAAAATGAATATTACACATGTACACATTTCATGCTTCGTAAAAAGAAAATGGTGTTAAACGGTGAATATATTTAAAGTAAAAAGTATAGATTTGAAAGTATAGGTGCGCATAATACGCTGGAATATATGGTATATAATAAGCAATTTTTGCAAAAACATTTAAAGACGTTACAATTATGTTACGTATTTTCACTTCAATGACTGTGTGAATAATTTACACCACACACACACATATACAGCAAAACTTTTTGCTAAAAGAAACAAATAACGCACACAAAAATTAACAAAAAAGTTGTCGAATTAAAATTGAATATCAAGAAAAATGTATGAAATGTTTAAAAATTATTTTAATGTGAAGTTAAAGAATAAAAAATTAAACTCGATCTTTTATTTTTTTATTAAATTAATATCTAGAGAGAAAAAGGTATTAATCTGTTTAGAAATGATGTTTTTCAATGAATCTAATTAGCAAATTAATTTTTATCAAGAAACTTTCAACAGTTTTTTTTCCTAATTATGTTATTTTACAAAAAGGAGTATTGGTTAAGTTATGAAGCATACATTGAATAACGCTTACAAATTCTATTTTATACATGTACGAGGTAGGATTCGAAAGTTCCTGGACTGAGTCTATAACCTACAAAATATTACCAATTAAATTGAAGAAACTCTTCCTCCTTTGAAATAAGAACCTTGAGCAACAACGCACTTTTGCCATCGCTTGTAAATGTCACCGAAACATGTCTGGAATCTATTTTTAACCATGTTCTTTAATTCAGCCTGCTATGTACTTTTAATTTCACCTGCAAATTGGAATCAACGGCCCTGAAAGCGACGTGACAGTTCTACAAGTATCAGGGAATTCACGGGGACAAAATCAGGTGAATACGGAGGACGGGGCAAAACAGTTGGTTTCGTTTTTACCCAGTCATTGTTTGATACGTATTCTTACATTCCTCTGCAGAAACCTTTTCAATGTTTTCAGCAGTGCAGGAAATCCGCAGACGTCTAGAGCGTTCCTCGTATTCGTTACTTATCCTGCATTAAAACATGGATGCCCCTCAAAAACTTGCGTGCTTGATAATGTATCACTGCTGTACATATGCTTCAACATTTCGTAAGTCTCTGTAGCAATCTACAAAATATACTTTCTACTACATTTTATATTAAATATATAATCTGCAAACGCCATTTTTTTCAATCACCAGTTACTAAATGCATCCGCTAACAAAATACGACCCCGTGGAGAGCCACCGACCACTTGAGTTAGGATAAATCACTTTTACAAAAAAAAAAAGGAAGAATGCAGTAACACGGAAACGTTATTGTAGTCACTCTGCTGTAAAACATTTTCACGTTACAGACTAAGTCGGGGAACATTTGAATCCTACCACGCATACAATTCGATTGAATACATTGTGGTACTGTACACGGTAAATATTGCATGATGTTTCTATGTATACATTAATTAAATAAAAAGAAGCTAACCGATTTCAGTTTCATAAAATCACCTAAACAGCAACTTTGGTCTTTTTATATATTTTAAGCAATATTTCTCTCTTGTAGTTCACATTTTACCACATAATTTAATTTTTAAAAAATTTTATTTAATTGTTTAAAAATCTCCATAACATATCTGCTAATATATTAAAAACGTAACTCAGTAATACTTACTGATCACTTTAGTAATTAATAACACTAAATTTGCTTATAGAAATTTTACAAATATTTTTTAGTTAAAATAATATAAAAAAAGGAAGATAATCCCCCTCCACCCACATTGTATATGCTGTACTTTTTTAAAAATTGCAAATAACTGCAGATATATATGTAAGAAACTTTCTAATGAAATGACAGGATTTTAAGTAAAGCTTTTTTTTTTCGCATATCATCCAAGCCAGGGATGGGCAACCCAAATGACCTTGATGGACCATTTCGGAAAAACACTACAAAATCTCTCTCTCTCTCGTGGAGGGCATATAAAAATATACATTTTTATATTAGATTTCGACCCACTACAAACATTTATTGGAGTGAAAATTCAAAAGAGATTGACATATTATTATTGCTTTCATTGTTTTTCATGTATACAAACGTAGATAATTAAATATTATAATATAATATAATATAGTAATAATAACTTATAATATAATAATAATAATGAAATGATCAAATAACGTTTCATTTATTTGATTAGTGAAATATTTATTTCTCAATTCTTTCACTTAATTTTTGCAAGTCGATCTCAATGCGTGTATTGACGCACTGTAATTGATGTTGCACGTTTTCTTCCATTAGGTTTGTTCAGTACCGGATTATTCATAGGAGAAGGCAGAGTAGGCAATTGCCTATGAGCCCCGCGCTACTTAGGACTCCTCAAGAAGGTTTTTTGTTTCCTGTTAAAGATCCAAGAATATCGGGGTGAAGGCTCTGATGTCAAGAACGCAAATCTGCGGCGTAAACTTCGTCTTGTATCCTACTGATGGGGAGTCGCTGTACAGACTTCGTCCGGACTTCGGATGTTCGATTGCATACAGAGTATAGAACATCTTGTTAGGCTATTTAGCTATTCTTTTCTTGATATTGGCTTATAATCAAAGATTAATTTAGATTAAGTGGTTTTATTAGTTAGTTGTTATAAATATGAAACAGTTAACGCTGGAAAAAAAATATAATCCTTCTTACAGTAAATTATATAAGACATATTTCTGAAGTTTACATTAGGCCTTAGTCAAATTCGAAAAAAAGTCATCGTCCATAAACAAGTGAATATTGTTCTAGACACTTATTTTTTACTGAGACTTAAAGAGCTACTGTTTTATTTTATTTTCCTAGATTTCTGTATATCTAAATGTCGGCGTTATTAAAGGAGATGTACCCAAGTGATACAGAAAAACGAAAAAAATCAAAAAGCTAAATCAAACAAGCTTGCTGAACAAATGAATAAAACATATAATATTTTTCAACACGGCTTCACTTCTAGAACATCAACGGAAAATCTACTTGATACTTATCCAAATACGTCTACAAGTGAAATTATGGCAGTTGATCCTATATCACAAAAAATTGTAGAAGAGGAAAATAGAGTTCAGATGCAAGATGATATTCAAGTTCATTCGAATGTTCAGTTAGAAAAGAAAATCAGAAAACACCTTAGACCAGAATATCAAAATGATATTGAGTTGTGGTGATATATTACGGAAGGCGTACGAAACTTTTGGTGCAAAAGGAATTCTGCGGAATGTTAACATTTTTACAATGTTTTTTCGGCTTCATGCAGACAGTATGGTGTCTGTAAAAGAAAATTTTTCCTCTCGATGTTGTTTCGAAAACATGTAAGTGATGAAGTAATCAAATGAGATGGTTTATGTATTCGCCATGCACAGGAAATGTGTATTGTTTTTCATGCGTCCTATTTAGTGAAACGTCTGCTTGCGAAACTCAATCTTTTTAAGGATTTTTTACTGGAAGAATGCTGCACAAAGAATGAAAATTCACGAAGACGCATTGGGAATGTGTACAGACACTTATTTTTAGAAGACTTACACATAATCATATTGAAAGTTCTTTGGAAAATTAATTTAATAAAGAACAAAAATATGAATTTAATTAATGACACTTCTGCAGAGAGAAGAGTCATTAATCAAATTTCTCTCATCACGTAGATTAGTGTTTCGCGGTGTTGTAGAACATATTGGTTCCCAACATAATGGCAATTACTTAGGAATATTAGAACAAATCGCTGAATACGACTCTTTTCTCAGTTCACATATTGTTAGATACGGCAATAAAGGTCTAGGAAAAAGCCTTCCCATTTGTTTTCTACAATATGTGAAAAAATAATCCAAATTAAGGGAAATAAAGTTCTGGAAAATGTTATAAGTGACATTCAGGAAGCTAAATACTTTCCTCTGAGCGCTTTAATTCTACACCAAATATATCTCACACGGATCAACTGACAGAGGTGCTTAGATAAGTGAGAGTATCTGATAGGGAAGTGGCGGAACGCTTCCTATAACATTCATTTTCATAAAAAGTCACACTGGAAAAACGTTTGTCAGCACTGTTTTGACCTTCTTTTTAAAAAAAAATACTTCATTGATATAAGAAATTTAAGTGGGCAATCTTTTGACAATGCAACAAATATTTCGGGATGCCACAAAGGTTTTCAAGCCCATATTTTAAAGATAAACCAGCTTGCACACATCTTCCGTGCGCCGCACACTCCCTAAATTTAGCTGGAGTATGAGCAGCAGAAAGCTGTGTGTAGGAGCAGTTTCGTTCTTTGGGCATCTACAAGCAACTGACAACTTTTTCTCAGTATCAACACACCGTTTAGGGATTATGTTGTTGAGAACAACAAAAAGTCTGAACTAATTCTAAAGAGTAAATGACACAAGATGGCATGCCAGAGCTGATGCTACTACAGTTTTATCCGAAGGGTGTATTAGCTTCCAGAAATCTTTACAGGTCATTGCTGAAGATATGACTCAAAAGCTTCAAGTAATTTATGAAGTTAAATGCTTTTTAAAAGACTTGCCATAGAAAGAAAATATTTTTATGGCAGGCTTTTGGGCTATTGTTATAAACCAGATCAATGGAGTAAATGAATCTTTACGAATGAAATTAATAGAACTTCAAACAGCCCTCCATCTTCTGAAATCATCACTGATTTTTATGATTGTTTTAGTGAACTAGATGGGGATTCTCAGATGTTTAATATATATTTGAAAATACTTGTAAATTTTTTTTTAAAATCGAAAACTAGAAAATATTTACTTTTTTACTCTTTTGAATGCATTTTATTCTGTTCATTGTAAAGACTAACAACGAAAATAAAAAAGTAAGAAACTCCATAGGATTAGCATTATGCTTGGTATTTCCAGATGGCGTGTCAATCGGAGCTTTAATTTCTATTTGTGTTCATAGTTGTCGCGCCGGTTTCTTTGCTCACATGATATAAATTTTTGTGGACAAGACCAATGTTTCAAATAATGTTTTTGTGTTTACAAAATGTGTATGCTGTTTACAAAATGTGTATGCGAAATTTTTACGATTAACTACGAACTAAGAAATAGAGTACTTATGTATCCACCTATAAATATAGTAAACGGGTCATAAAATATTACTTAAATATCAGCAAAAAAAATTTTTCCTTAGTCGGCAATGCTTTCTAACCTCGTATAAGATAACTAGCATAATTTTTGCGTGCGGCAAATTTTTTCTTAAACACCTTTTTTTTGGTCAAAATGTACACCAAACACTTATAATTGATCTGTCAATACAAAATGGATATACTTTTTTTCACACAAAATGGTTAAAATTAAGAGTGTACACTACCACTTTCTTAGTATTAGTAAATATATATATATATTCTCAATTCACTAGTGACGGTGGAGTTATTTCGTTGATTAAGCATGTCATGGTTTGCTACGTTTGAACATGTGGCAGAAGCAATTAAATCCATAATCCTATGTTTCAAGATGTTTCGAAAGCTTTTTTTTTAAAAAAAAAACTGGGAAAATAACCATTTTCAGTTTAATGGATGTGTATGGTTATTTTTTTATGTTTAACTATGAATGAAAACGTATAATACTTTCATAGCCACCTTTTAATGTAATAAACCTCCATTTGAACGCCCAGCACTACTTTTAGGTGTGTCGCTCGGATGCCTTCCGTCATTCCCCCCCGCCTACGGCGGGGTTGTTGATTTTTTATTCCTTCTCATGGTTTCACTTTTCTTCTCATACTGAGTAAAAGCGCTGAGGCTCGATAATTCTAATTTTAGTTAGTTAATGTAGTAAATGGGTCATAAAATATCCTTTAGTTAAAAAATTGCCAAAAAAGTTTTTTTTGTCAGCAATGCTTTCTAACCATAGCTAGCATAATTTTCGCGTGCATGTTTCTAAAATATCTTTGTTTTGATTGTACAAAATGTGCGCCAAACATTGAAAAACGTTCGGTGGTGCACGGGGTTTATAAATGTTAAAAAAAAATAGATATACTATTTTCACTCAAAATAGTGTAAATTGTTAGTATATGTCACCACTTTTTTAATACTTGTCAAATTTATATATACTTAGTTTAAATACCAATAGGGTATATGACTTATTTTAATTTTACATTAAGCACTATTTTGTCTGGAATGAATCATCGATTTACTAACAGATATTTTTCTGTAAGAATCAACGCTACGTATTCCACTCCTAGACCCACGGAGGCAGGGGTAGCACAGGGGACTTTAAATATATATAATCACCCCATTCTTATTTAATATCTATATTCACGACAACACAATTTTGTGTATGTACGCAGATGACACCGCAATTTTGGCGACTCACAAAGAACCTATTCTCATTGCCAGAGCACTCAACAGACACCTCCTAGCGCTAGAGGACTGGTTCTCCAGCTGGATAATTGCTCTTAATGTTGTAAAAACGGAGGCTGTCCTCTTCACTAAGAGATTCAACATCAATCAAGCTAAAATTTTCTTACATAACGAACAAATTCCTTGGTCTCAGCCAGTGGCGTAACGGAAAATAACTGGGTCCTCCCCCGCAACGTCAGATCTTGGGCCCCAAGCCAGATCTTATATATATATACTTGCTAGAAAATGTCTGCGTTTATCGACTACTGCTTACAAAACAACGGGGAAAAAATTTAAAAACCAGAATTTGAAAAAAATTTTAAAATGATATTTTATTTAGTTCATTCCAAGTTTTGAGAATAACAAAAGTACTTATAATTGAATACAAAATCAACCTGAGTCTGAATAAACGAAGTAAATAACTTTTAACATTAGAGAGTATTTATGGTATTAATAAAAATGGAAAATCTCTCTAACAACAGTCGAAAGATAACCTGGTAACTTAAATAAAAACTATACATTCAGAAAGACACGAAAACTGTAAAATAATTTTCGTTTTCAAATTCTTGCGAAAGAAAAAAGATATCGCTTACCTTATTCTTTACACAACTCCATTTCTTTAGATAGAGTATTCTTATCAGCTGAAGTGTCCGAAATTGTGTTTTTTTCTTGTGAATTATAATTTTCATTTCCACGATTTGTTAATCAGGTTCACTAGCATAACAATGACTAGTACTTGCACAAGATTATGTACTTGCAAATATTAAAATTTTTATCCAATTTTGCACATTGGCTATATATATTATACTCCTTTTCATTTCGAATTTTTCGTTTTTGAGAAACATTCAAATTTTATTTTAACTCTACTCATTTAAGGGCCACGTTTCTCCTTGTCTTGTTGACAAAACACCATTTTTTGAACCAGAATACTTAATACCGATAAAAAAATAATAATAATGAAAGCGAGAAGTGAGTTGGAAATGTTTAAAAAGAAAAGGAACACACCCTAAATTTAAGTGCATTGAATATAAAAATACAGACATCTGTTCTATATAAAAGCAATTTTGTGAAACGTTTCTCGTGATGCTTTATTTGATTGAATGCTCATAAATCTGACCAAATTATTATTTAAATACTCTCTGTGGTTTTCCAAGTATCGTAATACTATTTCACGTGAAAAAAGCGTAACAGATGTACGTTATTTACGACTTCGCTAAATGAAAATGAAATACATGAGGGGGAGGGGACTTTAAGTTGCCAATAAGTTACTCTTCTACTTCGGTAAAGTAAATCATGTCTTTTTTTCTCTCTCTATAGCTATTGTAAAGTATACTATAATAATAACATGATGAATTTCTTTATTTTCCAAGCATTATATCCCAGATTGTCCATCTGACTTATATTTTATCTGTTCTTAATTTAGGTTTGAAAAAACACTACGAAAGAAAAGGATCTCTCGTCGCTGGGATTACAGTACATCAAACAAAATGTTTTTTTGATTTGGTTATTGGATGAAAGATATCTAATGAGAGCCTTTAAAATTTTATTTTGAATGACGTTAGATCATCAATTGGAAAATCGCTTAAAAGTTGGATTTTAAAAAATCTAAAGCGAATTTTGAGAAAATCTATATAAAGAGCGTCAGTCAGACTTTGCCCCCCCCCGCAGTGCGGGGGTGTACATTACGGCACTGATCTCAGCACACCAAGTATCTTGGTGTTACGTTGGATAAAAGACTCACTTTCAAACAACATGTAGCACGCATACGAGGCAACTTTATTAAAAAAAGCCATCTCGTTGACCCCATTAATGTACAAAAGATCTCAATTAAGGAGATCTAACAAATTACTTATTTAATCTCTACTTCTAAGACCAATAATAACATATGCCTGCCCAGTTTGGGGTTTCGCAGCTAAAGAACACATTAAACTTTTAGAAATTCTACAGAACAAAGCTCTGAGGCAGATTCTACGTGCCGATTGGTACATGAGAAACGCTGACCTCAGACGTGCAATTAATTTCAAGACTATCCGGCAGTTCAAGCAAAAACTGTCGAAAATTTTTTTACCAAAATTGACATTTCAGTTCATACAAATGATCGAGAAATACACGCCAACAGCAAACACACACAGACCCAGGAACATCCTTTTAAATTAATTACATACTACCATTCAATTTCATTTGCTATTTCTTTGTTTATTTTTCAACTAGTTACACAGGACCAAAGCCAACACATTAACGCAACAACCAATCAGGTTACTCCCTCTCCACACGCTGAAAGGGAGAACTCTTAGACTAAACACTCACTCTCTCTTAGACTCACACTTTTCACACTCACTACACGCCACGAATAGCTGTTACTCCATTGGGCGGGCAGACCTACCTCCCGAGGCTCCTATTGGCCGAGGGAACTGCAAGTAAAATTTTAATTGCTCTGTTCACCAGATCTATCATAGTATCTAGGAAAGCTTAATTTTTCGTAACTTCCATGTATTATTTATATGTAAACTCTTATTAAATACTTTTACTTAAATAATTTCTCTCTTAACATGGGTAAGTTATAATTCAATCATTTCATTCACCACTCAAGACAGAAGATAAAAGCCCTGACGGGCTAGGTGCTCCAAATGAAATTCCAGCTTCAATAATCGATTGAATTTTTGTTGTTAATCTATGCTCTCTTTCTTTCTCATTATTTACACTGGCATCTAATGGAAACACAGGAGAGGAAAATCGAAACAAAACGCCTAATCTCATGTATATTTATTGGGAGCAATTTTCCTTGAAAATTACCATTTTGAACAATTTCTACCTAGTTACCCTTTCTTTTCGATAAGCTGAAAGTAAATTAATATCCTTGTAGAGCTTGGGGAAAACTCAAGATAAATGTGGAGATTTTCTGACACCCATTAGTGGATAGAAGCCTACCTGTGTCCTGGGAAAGAAACAGGAATCATAACTTGACAGAATCGAAGGGATCCCGTTCCTTGAAACACTTAATGAACTTTCTACTGTAAGAGAGAAAAGGAGAGGAGATGGTTCTTATGACACTCGCCGGATTCACCCCCACCAGAATCCACAAAAAAAAAAAAAGGATAACCTTACAAGACAGATAAATAATTAAAAAACGGCGACAGCTTTAATAAATATGGATAAACCAGGTTAGAGAATTACAAACTGTATTTTTTGTAATAAGCCACATCCTAGTGAAAAAAGTTTTTTAGAAAAGAAAATAACTATAGCTGTGAAGCAGAATTTCGGGTTAAAAAGGAGAGGCATGTTTTTCCTTTCTAAAAACTGTCCATTTAAGTTAATTGTGCAATATTAAAATCAGATAAATTGTTCTTATTGCAATAATCATCACTTTAAAATAATGTGTTCTGAAAAAAAATTAATGAAACGAAAGTAGTTCCTTAATCTGAAAGTTCGCTCTCTAACTCTAGCAAAAGCGAAACTGCATTTTTGCGAATGCTTTGTGTTCTTATTCGATGTCAAGGTCAGGAAAAATTAATCTATGCTGTAATAGTGGATCTCTAAGTACTTCGTTAGCAAGAATGTAATGGCTCTTCTAAAAGCATCTTCACTTACAAGGGGAGGGCATGAATAAAAAAGGAAATTCATTTTGGGACGAGATTTTGTATAATAGTAGTACTCCATTACGGTGTTCAACCCTCAATGTATTAGCGCTGAATGCCCAGTCAATTCGGAGAAAATAGCCACCGAAATTCATGCTTAGCTTTTATACAATTAAGTTTTAATTACTTCTACCGAAGCAGTAGCTCAACTGGCAGAGTACCTGCTTTTTACACGGACGGCTAGGATTCTAATCAAACAATGAACTCCCCCCCCCCAAATCGTTTAATTATTTTTAATTAAATAAATTTATTTATTAAAATTAAACGATATTTTACATAAAAATTAGTTACAAATACTTTTACAATGTGATACATATTATAAATAAAGTATTACGTATAATATAATATAATCTAAAAAATATATTAGTATTATTATAATTACTATTATTATTAAATTAATCCTTCTATAATTAATATAATAAAAATAATGTATCTTTTTTATTTATTACTAATTTAATAATTTTATAATTGTATAAAATATTTAATAAGTCCTTTTAAATAAATTTATTTAATTTTAAACAAATAATTAAATGAATTGAAAAAAGTTGATAGCGTGATTCGAAACCTATGCGCAAATTAAATAAATTTATTTATAAGGATTTATTAAATGTTTTATATAAGTATAATTAAATTAAATTAATAATATATAAAAAAGACACATATTTTTACTAAATTAATTATTAAATAATTAATCTAATAATAATAATAATAATAATGTATTTTAAAATTATGCTATATTATATGTAATATTTTATGTATAATATGTGGTACCACATTGTAAAACTATTTGTAACTAATTCTTATATAAAATATCCTTTAATATTTAATAAATAAATTTATTTAGTTTTAAAAAAAAGAACGTGGAAATCCACGCGATAGAAGTGAAACTTCTTTGGCGACGTGGGCCGTAAATGCAGGAATACATCTAATTATATTAAACTGTGAGAGAACTTACTTCAATCAAATAAAATTCGAACTTAATTTATTGTATAAATATTTTTATTCAATTTTCTGCATCCTCATTTTCTAAGAAAGAAACAATAGGTGTGTGATAACTGAAGTAGGATATAAAAATCTTCGATTGTAGTCAATCAGGAAAATGTGAGAAAACTGCATCCATCGTGGTTCCGTATATTGTTTTTCCTTCTCTAGAATCAGTATTCATCGTCAAATTCAGTGTCCGTTTCAAGAATTCAATGAGTGGCTTTGCTTCTTCTGAAGCAAAATTAACATTAAAGTCTCCAATTAAGATAATCAGCTTTTAATCCTCATCGGATCCAATGATTGCAGCAGTCTCTGATGCGTACAGCACTAAAACTTTATGGATAATGATCATAAAAGCTGGGACAGAGCTACTTGGTGTTATATAGACTTTCGTCTGGACTCTGCTGCTAGTTTTGCTTTTTCTTCTTTTTTTCCTTTCACGAAACTTTTTTCCACTTTTTGCATTTACTCTAGGCATTCTAACCAGAATTAATTTTAATTCAATGGAAATAAAAAAATAATGCAACACTCACAGAAGTCACTGTGTTTGTTTACAAGACGCTATCCGTAGGGATTCTTGGGTGAACGTCAGTGACACATACACAATGTCCCAGACACTCCTGTAACAGTTGAGTGAGTGAGTGAATATTAACGCCCCACTGTTCAGCTACACGAGGGCTTTTGGGGACGGTCCGCGTAATTTTGAACCATGGTCAAGTGACGCGGACGACACCTGAGCTGGCACCCCCTCTCCTAACTACCACACCAACGGGAGGACGTTTGAGCTCTTGACAGATTTAATGTGCATCGCGCCCCTACACGGTGGGTCTTCAGTGGTACTGGAATCGGACTCATGTCATGCTATCCCAGATCCGATGCCTAGACCACTCGACTACCGCGGCCACCTCCTGTAACGGGAAGAGCGATATAATGGTAATACTTTGGGTGTGTTTATTCGTTAAAAATGGCACGTTTTTATTACATAAAAAACTAGGAAAATACGCCACACGAGTTCGTTACGAGTAGCATACTCACTTAACATCTCCAATACCTAAGCGCCTTCAGTCCAAATGCAAGATGCCCCACTCCATACCACCTTAGCAATCGTCCAACTTTTTCACGGATATGACCCCCCCCCCCTTGCCGTTCTCTTTTCAGCCCGCTCACTATCTCCTCCCTATGACGAAGTTTCGGGGGGAGGGGAGGGGGAATCACTACTTCCGTTCGATTTTTCACTGATATGCAAAACTCGCAAATTTCCCATTCATTTTGTGAGCAAAGAAGTTATACTTCAAAAACATATCCTGATACAAAATATTACTAATTCCTGTTATTACGTTCCAAATTCTTAGATTTCTTTACAGGTTCTTAGCACGAACTCTACACGGAGCGTGTTTTTGTAGTTCATATCGACAATCAAATTTTTTTTTTACACAAGCAAAAAAAAACATGCAGAAATGAAAACAAAAGTTAAAAAAAAAAAAAAACGAGCCTTACAGTAGTCGCATAGTATGTGTAACATCGACATGTTATCGAGAGGAAAGATGTTACACATCAATAAAATTAAAGTATAAAAATTAGATAAAAATAAAATCTCATTTTATTGCCTATAAAATATAAAACATGCAAAATTGGAAGTGTTTAATTTTAACTTTGAGTAACTTTAAATTAAAAAGTGATAATACAATTAATTTTGGCGCCCCCTGGCCCAGGCACCCTTTGCAGTAAACAATTTTCCCACCACCACGCGGCGGCCCCGGTGATATTAATTTTGTGTTGTGTGTGTCCTGTTTCGGCTTGTATAACGGCCAGAGGTGGAATTACTACTTACTGATTTATAACCTTTTTCATGCCATTTCTTATTAATAACACAATCTGTTCGGAATTTATATAATCATTTACTTTTCTCCTCATACATATAAAGTTTCGTGATGATAGTCGTTTCCTTCTGGGTACATATTTTTTTGTGACAGTGTATTTGTTAAATAATTCACTTTCACAGATTCTCGAACAACATATGCTCTATCGCACGCCTTATCGGTAGTGTCATATTTTAGTCCACGAAACTATGAATCGCCAATGAGACAAATAATCGCCCTGAGATTTCAATACAGAAAAATGAGCTAAAGGCGCTTGTTGCTGGTGTTTTTTCAAAAATTTTTGCAGGATTTTATCTTTTTTCAGATAATTTCCTCAGCATACAATTTTAACCTCCTAAATTCGCTTTTCTGCGACTTAGTTGCGGTTACACTCATAAGACGCGCAAATTTGTAAAGCAAGGAAATATAGAAAAGTTAGGCGAAAGATTTAATCAATTTCACTGCCCCATTTTGAAATGAAGTAGACATTGATAGAATTATGATTTTGTAAATATAATCATATGTAGACAGTTATTAGTTAAAAATCTTAGAATTGTTCAAGAAGAGTGGTACTGTATGCTATGATACTAATGCATTTTTTAGGAGAGAATTATATCTATTTTATTTCCACAAAACAATTATAAGTATTTCTTGAATCTACCATAAATTTTGCAAATAAAAAAAACAAAGTTATTCAAAGCATACGTCTTATCCACAAATATTTGTATTGTCTGTGATCTAAGAATCCGGCGCGCTATCTATAAACACAATTAGTATTTAAATACTTGCATCCCCCCCACAGCTTTTACTTCATTAAAAATGCATTTTAATTATTAATATAACCTAAACGAGATTTCGGCAACCGATGGCACGCGTCCCACATTTGGCACACTGTACAATTCTCAGTGGTACTCTAAGCTACTCCAAAATTGTCTATTTTTGAGTGCATTGAAGTTGATAATTTTGAAAGGAAAGTTATTGGAGTTGTTTCTTAAGAATTATGGAAAGTAACCATCACAGCATAACTAAAAGAAAAAACTTTGAATGATAACTCTAACGGTAAATCAACAGCATTTTTAAATTATTGGATGCCGTTTCCAGAGAGATTTAATTGTTTGCAGAAAATATCATCTGTTTGGTTTTTCCCCCTTTTGGTGTTACAAATATATGTAAAAAAAATCTTTTCTCAAATGAACAATGTTTTGAGTCCGCAAAAAAGTTGTTCCACAAATTTATGTTCAAAATCGTGTCAAATTGAAAGTCACAAGTTATACCTCTGATTTATGATACGCAGTAGAGCTATGCGGAGACACGTTTTGCACAAAAATATTGTTTACTCTACTTTATTAGAAATTTATATGTTATGATCATTTCTTACCTTAATAAACATGAAAAGAATATATAATATACTCACTTCCAGAAGTTAAGCACAAAGATGTAAAATGCACAAAAAATCAACAAATACTGCTTTTAATTGACACAAAATTTGGCAGTAAAGTAGCATATATATTTATACATAAAACGAAATCAATACTTATATACAGAAATGAAAACAAAATTAAATTTTTGAAAGTTATCAGATAATGTCATACTGGAGACTTAAACAGAATTACGTATAAAGTGAAAATAAACACCATAAAATGAAAAGAAGGACATTAATAGGGTATGTGATACCTCCCCCCCCCCTCATCTGTATGCAATTTTTACACCTTCTGAATATGCTTTCAATTAGGTGGTCAGCCACCGCAGAATTATGCAATCGCCATTCTTCTTGTAGAGCAGTTTCCAGCTCAATAAGAGTGGCTGGAGGTGGGAAATGTGAAGATACAGCACGGCCGAGAGCATCCCAAAGATTTTCAATGGGATTAAGGTCGGGCGAATATGCTGGCCACGCCATACGCGCAATCCCTTCACTCTCCAGGTAGTCATCGACGATGTCAGCTGTATGGGGACGTGCGTTATCGTCCATTAAAACAAAAGTAGGGCCAACTGCTGCAGCGTACAATCTCACAATGGGTTCTAGGTCTTCATCTCGATACCGGACAGTCGTCACAGATCCCCGTTTAAAGATGTGCAGGTCGGTGCGGTATCCTAATGAAGTTCCTGCCCATGCCATAATACTTCCGCCTCGGAATGCGTGATGTTGGGTGATGTTTTGGGGCTGATTGCGTGTTCCTTGTTTACGCCATATCCTTATACGCTTGTCATCTGGCTCCAGAGCAAATCTTGACTCATCAGTAAACATGACATTACCCCAGTCAGACACAGTCCAATTACCATATTCCCGGCACCACTTTAATCGTGCCCCTCTTGATTGGATGGATAGAGGAACACAAACCCGAGATACCCGGGCATACAGTCCATTCATATGTAGTCTTCGGCGTAAATTAGCTGCAGATATAACCTTACCAATGGACGCTGTAACCATAGATGTCACACGTGTGGAGGTCGTTCTGCGATTCCGCTTGGCTACAATAGCAATGCATCGATCTTCCGCGGGGGTTGTAACCCTTGGGCGACCGCCTACGGGTCTTCGGACAACTGTCTGTGTGGTTTGGAATTGTTTCCATAAACGTGAAATTACAGAATGATGAACGCCGAAGAAAAGATCAACATCTGTGATCGACTGTCCTGCTTCAATGCGCCCCACAGCACGCCAGGGCCCCGAATCTTCCATTAGTTTTCTTGAAGTCATAGAAACACGTATGTCTTGAAAACAAATTGTGCAAAAGTTTTTTAAACACCTTCTATCAGCACTTGCAATCAACTTCTGTAACCCTTCATAAAGCTGGCTTCTTATAAGGCTGCCCTTTTTGTATATTTCTTGACATGAAAGCACGATTGGCTGTTACCTAACATATTTGCATACTTCCATCTACCTCTGCAGCGAATTGCATCCTCTTCAATTTTGATTGGCATCCGGAAATTAGCATTTTCCTCTCCGTGCTTAACTTTTGGAAGTGAGTGTATGTTGGTAGATTGGTGTGGCACGGCACAGCTAAAGAGTTGCCGACCCCTGCTCTAATCTATCATATGTCGCATGTATTTTTTGCACGGTTTTTTCTAAGGAATTTATCTCATGTGCGGCTCTAGGGCCGGACAAACCGGACGGCAAATGTTGAGGGCGATATTTGGACGAAATTTGAAAATCTGTATGAAAATATTTTCTTATAAATATTATTATTTACACTTTGGAGACCTGGAACATAATTATTTTATTTTACTCTGAATTGAAAAGCCGATCATGACTATTAAAATTTGTATAATGACTCTGTATCTTTTATAAAAAAAATAATAATTGTACTGCGTGGTGATATATGACTTTGAAAGTTTATGAACACCTGACCTCGGGATACAAGTAGATATGCTTCTGTTGACAAGATTTTCACTGCCCCGATATAAAGGGGGAAATGCTGATTATCTTGTTATCTTTATGGTATAACTACATTAAGGGTGACAAATGTGCACGAAACAGAATATTTCGTTTGAATGTGAACCTTTTGTATTTAACTCTCAATAAGGGCCGTTCTGTTTAAATGACACTGAAAAAGTTTTAAAAATAACATAGAAGGTGAGAAAAAAAATACCCTATTTATTGGAATCTAAGCCGCACTCCTAATTCTCAACACAATTTTCTGAAAAATAGTGTAAAATGGTTTATCAAGATACAAGATACTTAAGGAATATTTTTAAAAAAAATTAAAATGCGAATTAATAAATGAATAATTCATTGATTTTACCAATATTAAAAAAAATTAAATACCAACTGTAAGTCCTCTAACCCCGTCAGTATAATGTTCAATTCCCCCCACCTCGAAGAAATTTTTCTGCCTTCGATTCTAACTGCATCCAATTAGGAATAGCCTCAACATTGGAAAAAAGTGCAGCTTAGGTTCGAGTAAATTCAGTATTCTTTTTTGTAAAATTTTAGGATTTAAAAGACAAACTTGTGTGTGTGTGTTTCTCTTTAAATTTTTCAAAATATTGTTGAAATTCATGATGACAAAAAATGTTAAAAATCAAGTACATTGAAATTTAAGTAAATACAAATACTATTCATAAATAATATGATTGTATATTAATTGCTATTTCAATTGAATTGTATTTATATTTTGTCATGATCTTGTACAGCCCGTAACATATTTGAATAATAAAAAACCATATAAACATGCATATAATTGTTACTCGGAGTGTCAATAAATGTGAAAACCAGATTGAAGTTGATAATTTTAAATCAAACATTATGAAGTTTCAAATTTTATACTAAAAGCTCTAAGTTTTCACATCTATAGGCAGTCTCTATTTTTCTTCAGAAATCACTGAAACCGTGATACAAAAATCAATTTAATTTTTAAGGCCGTTTTACTTACTCATCACCCGAAGCCCTCTACAGGTAACTATGATCTAAATTTTTTGCGGGCATACGGGTGAATCCTAAATCTGGCAGTCTGCTTTGTTAAACAGTGAAACAGTGGAATTGTCTTGCTGGACAAGTGCTACATGTCGCTTTCAAGGTAACTAATTTATTGATGGATCATTTACAAAAAAAGACTATTCGCAGGATAAATTGGGCATAATTACATGTGAAGTAAGTGATATAGCTATTAAATACCATTTTGTTTGAAATGTTTTTGGGGGAAATTAACATAATTTGTAAAAGCGTCATTTTTTGCTTTTATTTAAGGTAACTTTGGCTGCAATTTTGGGGATAGTTTTTTTTTTTAATCTATCCGTTGTTAGAGAAGTTTCTAAAGTCGTTATTATCACAACGTTTTTATTCTTTAAAATTTAACAAATGCTTGTATCGAGGATGTTCCTTTCGTTATTTGCTTAAAGAGTTTTAACCGATTCACATTTAACTATAAATAATCGTAAAATATAAGTATTCTAAAAAATTCAATTGCCCTTTCAAATTCAAATATATATTTAGAAAACTATATATTTAAAAACTTTTGATTGATCTAATTTATATATCTCCCCCAAAATTTTTGATATTAACACTTTTGTTTTAGAATTTTGAATGCATATTTATTTTATTTGCAATAGTTTTGTACTATTATTTTCCAATATTTTATATAAAAACTTTAACAATATATATGTATGAAATTCAGGTTTCTAAAAGTCGATGCTAAGTTAACTTAATTCTAATTTCATATTATTACTGACAAAATGTATAATTCCGTTATATCATGAAATAACTTGACGTCAGTTAAAGTATATAATAGATGAAAAATTTCATAATTATTACATTAACGCTACAGTGGACAGTTAAAATGTGGTAAATTAAACAAAATATCGAAACAAAGTTTTTTTTTTTTTACTGATTTTAATACTATATTAGCCTTTCTATCAAACGCGAAAAAAAATTTGGTTTTATGCATTTTTTACTGAGTTATAGGGTAGTTTCGAATTAGTCATCCATGACCACGCCCCTTTGTTTACATTTTCTAATGTCATGCTATCACAGCTTTCATGCACTTAACTGTATGTCAGACATAAATTGGCATTATTTGTGTTTACAATTTCTTCAAACTTGCGTTTGCATTTTTCGTTCAATTTTACTCAAACTCCATATTGATTTTACCAAAACAAAAAGTTCTTTTAAGAACTAAAGCTCATTTTATAAATTGCATTTGTTGTTTAAAATTATTCGTATGCATCTTACATCATCGAGATATAGAAAACCTAAGGGTCGTTCTACCAAAAGGAGGAAGATGTTGTCTGAAAATAGCAAGAAGCGATGGCTGAAATCTGAAACTGTTGATGAAAAAAAAACAGTAATATATTGCAGAGAGATCCATTATCTGACCCAAGTACATCTTGCCAACCTGAGGCAAGCTATATTTTCACCCACAAGGCTAACTATTGAAACTTTTCCTGAACTATTGAAAATAATTCCTTGCAAATATTGTACAAACTTGCCCTTGTTATAAAACAACACCAATCCATGGGATATTCTACAAAGATGGAACTTTTATGCTTCATGAAAGCTATGGAAGTGTGTGTTAAAGTTTCCAAGAGGAGTCCAAAAATTCACATAATATTAACAGCAAGCTCGTAAGTGCCTTCTTATCTATAGGCAGAGGGCATGCTGCTTTGGAAGCTTTTTCATCTGTGCTCCACATGCCAACAATGGACAGAAAAATATTTGCCAAATGCATGCACAACTTATTCCTAAAAAACGAAGAGGTGAAGAAAAAAATGCTTGAAATGTCACGTCAAGCAGCTAGAGAAGCTCACATAAAAGTTGATTTTTCTCTAAAATATCGGGAAATCATTGATGTGAGTGTGTCATATGACGGTACATTGCAAAAACGAGGGCATCATACATCTAACCTAGGATTAGGAATAATCATCAATGTCCTTAGTGGACTGTCCTTGACTTTGAAGTATTGTCGAAATACTGTCATTATTGCGTAGTTACTGGTCGAGATATGGGAGTCGATAGTGCGAAATTTCTCATATGGCAAAAAGGACATGAGGATGAGTGTCGCAAAAATTTCGATGGAACTTCTGGAGCCATCGAGATGCATGCTGCACTAATTATGTGGAAACGGTCAATTAGTGATTGCCAAACGAGATTCGTTTCCATGCGATTCAAAAACTTTTCAATTTTTGTCAGAAAATAAAATATATGGTTCTGGTGTAAAAATCGAAAAGGAGAAGAGTGCTTAAATCATATTGCGAAGAGGCTAGGTACATCGTTACGCAACAAAGTAAAAGAGTGGAAGGTGAAGAGGGTGACTCTTGTGTTAGGCGTAAGCAGTGAAGCCTTACAGATAAATTCAATACAAAGTTTCAAAATTACTACAGAAAAGCAATAAAAGGAAATATTCCTAATACCCAAAAAATGAAAACTGCTATATATACCAGCCTGGTAATTGCTCGTCAACTGATGAAAAGCCTACGCATGGTAAGTGTCCTGAAGGGAAATCATCATGGGGTGTTTTTATGAAAGAGCAATAGCCCAAGGTGAAACCCTAGGGTCACATAGTTCCATCAGAACTTGCTTATCACCACAAGTAGTGGAAAAAATTATGCTTGAATATCAACGTTTAGCGTGAGACATTATTCTTGAAAGATGCTTAGGAGGTAAAACGCAAAATTGTAATGAAAGTCTGCATAGCTGCATTTGGCGAAAATGCTCAAAAGAGGTATTCGTGTCCTAAAGGAGGCTGGAAATAACAGTAATAGATGCCGTCGAAAAGCACAATTTGGGCTACGTGAAATCTGTTGAATCGAAAGAGGACTCATGCCTAAATGATAGTTTTTCTTTGACTATTGCTGAAAGACAAGATAAACGACGCATTTCTCAAAACATTTCTACGAAAAAAGAGAAAACGAAAAGAAATACTACTAATAAAGAAGTAGCCTAATTGCCGGTGTTTTTTTTTTTAATTTTTTTTTTTTTATCAAACTTAGCCAGCAGTTTTCTTTTTATGTGTAATTGAATTTATTACTGTTTTGAATTTTTATAATTTAATTGTATTGAAATACTTTATTTTTACTCATTGTGATTAATGAAATATATAATATATTATCTGGTTGATGAAATACATTCTGCTAATTTACTTTAGATATTATTAGAAAGTTCTAGCTTATTTTTAAATTTTTATCACTATATATACCACGCGTCAATGTGAAAGTTACAATAAATATTCAGTATCTTATATATATATTCTGCACCTATTTTAGGTTTACATGATATTAGTGTTTTTCAAATTTATACTTATATATCTTCAATTTTTTAAGAAAATGAGTTATTTTCCTGTAAAATAAAAATAGCTGTTTCCCTCAAAATCAAAAATTTGCCTCGAAACTGTTTTGGATTTTTGTAATTTAATCCTACTGAAATACATTATTTTTACTCATTGTGATTTATGAAATGTATAATATATTATCTGGTTGAGATGAAATAATAATGGAATACATTCTGCTGATTTACTTCTTATATTATTAGAAAGTTCCAGCTTATTTTTCAATTTTTATCACTATATGTACCACATGTCGATGTAACTGTTAAAATAAATATTGCATAAATATGTATATATTCTGTACTTATGTTTATATGATATTAGTGTTTTTTCTATTTTATATTTATATCTTCTTTTTTTTTTTAAAAAAAAAGTTAATTTTCTTTAAAACAAAAAAGCTGTTTTTTTTTCAAAATCACTACTCCCGTTCGCTTTTTCACTGTTACCAAAACTGGGTAAATTTCCCATTCACTCTCGTGCCCAAAGAAGTTTCACTTCAAAAATAATTAAACGGTTGAGGGAAAAAATGTTCATTGCGGGATTAGAAACCTAATCGTCCGTGTAGAAAGCAAGTGCCCTGCCACTTGAGCTACTGCGTCGGTGGAAATAGTTAAAACTTAATTGTATAAAAGCTAAGCATGAATTTCGAAGGCTATTTTCTCCGAATTGACTGGCCATTCGGTTGTAATACATTGAGGGTTGAACACCGTAATGGAGTACTACTATTATACCAAGTCTCGTCCCAAAATGAATTTCCTTAGTCGTGCCCTCCCTTGTTATAAGCGAAACAGTGATTCATGCGGTGTTCGGGGGGGGGGGAGTGAAACAAAATCAAAACAGCATGATATATTTACCAGTCGAAGTCAGTAATTAAAAAAAAAAAAAAAAAAGGACGTATGCTTGTAGCTTTGAAGCTCAATCTGCAAAACTGATTTGCTGATTTACTCCGAAAATTGAGGATAAACAGCTTTTGAATGAATGGACTAAATTCATGTGACGTCCCGTTCACGTGAGATATATTTTCACGTGTTTCCCGCCTAACAGAAACGCAACACACTCGTGATTTGTTTTGTTACTTTGCGTATTATCTCTATTATTCTTTTTTATAAATTTTCACAACCACAAATAGTTTGTGGAATGTCAAGAAAAGCAATTTTGTGCTTCGTTTTGTGTGTTGCTGTTTTTAATTATTATACATAATTCTGCATTTTAAAATATCGTGCTGCGTAGCAAACTGATTGAGATACATCCATTTATTCTTTGAGACCTAGGCTCTTTCGTAGTAAAGTTTGTGGCCCTAAATTTATTAAAATTTCTAATTTTATATAATAGTTTTATTATATAAAATTTTTTGGAAATTATGAAAAAAAATAGCATGACTTAACTGTTATTTTGTAATATTCATATAAAATTTTTTCTCTGTGCTGTTCTTGAAAAGTCTATTTCAATATTATTGTTAGAATATCTAGGTTCTAATGTTATTCATAATTTTATTTGTTTCATTCGTATAGAAATATTTTTTGGGGTTTTACATGATTAATTTAAAATTAAATTTTGAATAAATATTTTATGCAATAATTTTTTTAAAATATTTATTAATTTGCATGTTTGAAATGATATTAAATAATCATATCTTCACACAAAGTTTCAACTTTATATATTGTATGAAATATATAGAGAGTATGAACATTATACATATACACTTGTAAAGCGAAAAATCCTCTTTCACCAAAAGGTAATTCTCGGAATCAAAAATGAACTAATATTCCATGTACAATGTGTGTGTGGTTTAAAGAAACGAACTTCTTACAAGTTTAATGTGTACTTCACAGAAAGGTCCAACATTTCATAAATCACATTATTACACATTTTATATGTAATTCAATAACTCATAAGAAATAATTTGTAATAAAGATTAATCAAACTAAATTTAATCATTATTAGTAAAAGTTATGTATAGCATTCATTTCATTAACTTAATAGCAAAAATGTAACAAATAAATAACAAAATTTTCAAAGCAAAAAAAAAAAAAAAAACGAGTATGTCTTAGACCAGTGGTCCGCAACCGGTGTGCCGCGGCACACTGGTGTGTCATGAGCCAGATACAGGTGTGCCACGGTCAAATACATTGTATTTGACATTTTACAATTTTTCATCATGTATTTAATACACAATGACAATTTTTTTTTCATAATAATGTCTATTTTTCTAAATATAGTATAGAATAATTATTATAACTAAATAATTATTCAATGGTCCCCTGGTAAGAACAGTTGAAAACTGCATAGTGTGGTGTATAAACACCAAGGCCCACCAAATTAATCATAGATAAAGCAAAATGACCGTTATGCGCGTCGTTGAAGACTCATGGGCATGTGTTATTTGCATTTGTGAGTGGTACATCACGTTCACTCGTCCGAGTGGTCTAGACATCGGATCATGGCTAGCGTGTCATGAGTTCGATCCTAGTACCACTAAAGACCCGCCGTATAGGGGAGCGATGCACGTTAAATCTGTCGAGAGCTCAAACGTCCTCCCCGTTGGTGTGGTGTGGTAGTTAGGAGAGGGGTGCCAGCTCAGGTGTCGTCCACGTCACTTGACCATGGTTCAAAATTACGCGGACCGTTGCCAAAAGCCCTCGTGTTGCTAATCAGGGCGACGTTAATATTCACTCACTCACTCACGTTCAGTCTTATGTCATTGTTGTCACTATTTTACAACACAAAGTTAAATAAACACGTTCCTACCACTAACGATAATTATTATTAATTATCTTACTGAATTATGTATGGTTAACGTTCTTCGTATAAAAATTTTTAAGTTTTATACCCCTTTAAATATGGATAAATTTTTACGTCGGAAAGATTCGTCTTCACGTACAGATGATGAAGAACCCAGCACAAGTGTTACAATACACCTAAAGAAGGTTGTGAAAAGAAAGTGCGACGAAGATTACATTAAATATGGATTCTCGTGGTGTGGTGACGAAACGGCACCAAGACCACAGTGCATCATTTGCGTCGATCAGCTATCAAACGAGTCAATGGTACCCAGTAAATTAAAGCGGCATCTATATTCAAGCCATCCTAGCTGTGCCAACAAAGACAAACAATATTTTAAGAGGTGCTTAGAACAAAATAAAAAACAGAAGAAATTTATGAAATCGGCCGTAACAGTTTCTGAAAAGGCATTAGAAGCTAGCTATAATTTTGCAAAATTAATTGCACGTCAGAAGAAGACACATACTGTCGGCGAAACATTTATTAAACCAACATGCATGGCAATTGTTAGACTTATGCTTGGGCCCAATGAAGTTAAGGAAGTGAATAAAGTTTCGTTGTCTGCTGATACTGTTGAAAGACGTATTCACGATATGTCAAGTGAAATTTTAGGAACACTGATTAAAAAACTGTTATCGGCTGAAAAATTTGCGCTTCAGATCGATGAAACAACTGATATTAAAAATAAAGCACAGCTGATAGCTATTGTACGTTTCGTTGACGAGGACTTTATTAAAGAACATTATTTATTTTGTAAGGAGGTTACAGAACGAACTACCGGTGAAGAAATTTTTCGAGTAACCGATGATTTCTTCAAAATATGTAATATTCAATGGAGCAACTGCATTGCTGTTTGCACGGATGGCGCTGCGACAATGACGGGTAGTAAAAAAGGTTTTGTCTCTTGTGTAAAACAAAAAAATCCGACGGTACAATTTACACACTGCTGCATACATCGAGAAGCATTGATGGTCAAGAATTTGCCGGAAGAACTTTTGAACACGATGAATGAATGCATTAAAACCATAAACTTAATTGAATCAAGAGCCATAAATTCGCGAATTTTTGGATTACTTTGTGCAGAAATGGGAGCCTAATATGAATCATTATTTTATACAGAAATTCATTGGCTATCCCGATGCAAAGTTTTGGCTAGATTATTTGAGCTTCGTCACGAGGTGCGTGAATTTCTTTTAACACAGAATATGCTTTAAATATGCCAGCACCTCGATAATGATTACTGGGTAGCCAAACTTGCATACATGGCTGATACATTCGAGCATTTGAATGAACTTAATAAAAAAATGCAAGGTCGAAATGAAAATATTTTGACGTGCTCCGACAAATTACAAGGATTTATTAAAAAACTCGAACTTTGGCAGAAAGAGTTGCAAAAAGGATGTTTGGAAATGTACCAAAGGACCAATCATATTACAATTGAAAACAAACAATGAATTGTAGATCTGGCCCAACAACATTTAAGTATGCTTCAGCAGAAATTTGATCAATATTTTTATTCCATTAATACGGAACAATACGATTGGATTCGAAATCCTTTTGCTACCAATGCAATAAGTTCTACTGAAGCACTGCCTCTACAAATTCGAGAGGAATTTACAGATTTAAATAATGACATGACTTTAAAATTATACTTCTCCGAAGTTCCATTAGATGTTTTCTGGATTTACGTTAAAAAAGAATATCCTCACATTTCCTACAAAGCAATCTTAACATTACTTCCATTTTCGACGACATATTTATGTGAGCAAAGTTTTTCAACCCTTGTATTAATTAAAAATGATAAGCGGTCATGCTTAAAAGATTTTGACCAAGAACTTCGGGTTGCGTCGTCAAATATTGAGCCGAATATAAAACTTTTGTGTTCATTGAAACAAGCGCAGGTATCACATTATTAATTATTATGATTGCGTAGAAATAAATATGTTATGGTTTTATGTATGTATACTTCAAATAAAAAACAAACATTTATTGTAAAATTTGTGTATCAATTAATACCTATATACTTTAGCTTTTGGTGTGCCGCGGAATTCCGGAAAGAATTTTGGTGCGTCGTAGGTGAGAAAAAGTTGCGGAGCACTGCCTTAGACCACCCGATTGAAGTAAAACTTCTTTGGGCCGTGGGTAGCCTTGTGGTTAGAGCATCAGACTCCAGACCGGAAGGCCTGGGTTCGATGCCCGATGCCACCAAATGCCCGCCGAGTACAAAACGGAGAACGTGCTAGTTAAATCTGTGGGTCCGAACGGTGTCACCATCTATCGTGTTGTTCCGAGCAAAATCGCACTGTCACCTTCTTGGGGGCTCAAAGCTTAGGCTAACGACAGGCGTAAAATTCTAGCCCTTAGCTGCGTTGAATTTCGTGAACTTTGATCTGATGTTACTGTCGATCAGGTGGCATAAGCAACAACAACAACAAAACTTCTTTAGCTCCATCTTATGTATATATATATATATATGTTTATATATGTATAATATATAATATTTTCTACAATTATTTAAATTTATTTTGGGTTTTCATCAATAAATTAATACTGCTGAATAGATTTTTTTTTTTTATTCATTATTTTCATAATCGGATACATCAGTAATGACTGTGGATGATGGTAAGACCAAGACAATAGGTTTATGGTATAAGAAGTAAGATACATATGTTTTCGAATGAAAATTAGAAAGGTAGCTAGAGAAAACTGCATCGATTGTTGTTCTATATCTTGTGGTAGGCTCATTTCGGTCATTATTCATTTTATTCATTTGTGGTTCTAATTTATCTTGTAGAAAGTTTATCAAGAGTTGTCCATCTTCGGACACGAAATTAAAATTGAAATCCCCTCTAAAATTAGTGGCAACGTATGATAGTTCTCTCCTAATTCTTCAGAGTCTACTCGACCATGAATCATAAGTCTTAAACTTTATAATACAGCAGAAGGCTGTTTATCCGAATCAATTGGGACCGGACACCGTTCGGATACGCGATTGTTCGGATAACCAAAAACCGAATGCCATCCATGCAGTATATGAAACTGGACACTATACAAATATTGAAAATCATCACATGCGGGAAACGTGCTTGAAGAAAAAGCCAAATTGCTGCAAAATGTCGCAATTTTACCTTGATTGTGGAAAATAATCTCTTACTTTTCGCTGTACCATTGTACACTTTCGTTTTTTCGCTGTAAGGTCTCTGATTTTCTTCAGCAGCAGTAGTTTAGTCGGACAGTACTCTGTTGTTCATACGTCTCCATAGGTGTGTCTAACGCAAAAAATGTGACAGCATTTGATAGACCCTTACTACTTTTATTGTTGTAGACCTCGTCTTCATCCGTTTCATCGTCGACAGGGCCAGATTCTTCTTGCACGGAAGTCACAATCTCGTTATTATTTAGTATTTGAAATACACAGTCTTCTACATTGCATGTCATCCAGGTTTCTACATCAACAAAACTCAACAAAAGAGCACGTATACACCCCCTCACTTGGAAACAAACTGACCTAATATTCCGCGCAGATGTTTACCAAATCACACAACTGAAATTCCCGAAATGTCCCTCACCTTGGGTTTTCCCGTCACTTTTGGCCTCACAGGAAACAAATGTTGAGCATTGCACTGTTCGACTTCATCCAGACTTTGGTTTGGATATTTGATGCTCCGGATAATAAACGTTCGGATAAACGACGTTCTTCTGTATTATTAACTTTGACAATTTGAAAGTAACCATAGACAACTGTTTTCTGTCATTCATGTTGTTGTTGCTTATGCCACCTGATCGACAGTAACATCAGATCAAGGTCCACGAAATTCATCGCGGCTAAGGGCTAGAATTTTACACCTGTCGTTAGCCTAAGCTTTGAACCCCCCTAGAGGATGACAGTGCGATTTTGCTCACGCAACACGATAGATGTCGACACCGTTCGGACCCACAGACTTAACGAGCAAGTTCTCCGATTTGTACTCGGTGGGTATTTGGTGGCATCGGGCATCGAACCCAGGCCTTCCAGTCTGGGGTCCGATGCTCTAACCACTAAGCTACAAACGGCCGCTCTGTCATTCATGAAATCAATAATCGTTCTTCCTATTGATACGAGGCTCCAGCAGCACAATATACAACCCCTGTTATTTTGTGATTTTTACAGATTTTTACACCTTTCCCTTTTTACCGGATGTCAACAAATTCATTTGAGCTGGGGGCGTCAAGCACCCTCGGGGTTATTGCACCCATTAAGTACGAAAAGGGTATCACTACGCGTCGTGCCTCCTCCAATTAGAAAGTTAAAAAAATTCAGAAATAAAGTTTCCGCGCATTGATATTGGCGCGATGCGGCGGAGTTTATAAGGAGCTGCACTCGAAAACCAAGTAGATTTGGAAGTGATTTCTCACCTAAAAGATGCTGTAAGTGTAAGGACTCGTTTTGATGGAGCCCAGCTCACTCTCCCTCCTATCTTTCAGATAAGTGTTTATTTTTTGTATTCTAATATGTTAACTTTAATTGTTTAAATAAATATAAAATGTTTAAGCTAAATAGCAAAATTTCAGTTTTTCATTCAGTGAATTCATAAATTATTAATACAGCGTAAGAGAATAATCTAGGAAGTTAATCTTAATTAAGCATGATGCAAACTTTACGAATCTGGGTTAATATTTAAATATAGCGTTGCATCACTATTGTTGACAATGTGTTCAACGAAGATTTTCCTTTACAAAAGACTAATACCTTGATAATTACAGTAGAGGGGGGAAGCTTTACTTATTTGTAGGATATAAAAGCCACAAGTCCAATTTGAGATCGGTCACCCACTCATTCTTTTTCCGTAACGCCCCGTCTCGCATTCACCAGCTTACTCCCCAAGAGTAAAGAAGTTTTATTCTAAAAATGGCACGTCGATCCATAAAGGTTCGCTACCCCTGCAGTAGAGTCTCGATAACTCGACCACACTCTTGCAGGTCGAAAACCCAGAATGATACTGAGCAGGAAATAATTGGCCGACGCAGAAATTACTGCTGCTGTGTCACAGTTAAAGAAAAAATGCCTTAAAATGAAGATGTTAACATTGATGACACCATACAAACTCCAAAATACCATACAATGAGGATCTAAAAGTTGTCGATACCGCCGTATTGTGATCAAAAAGGTGCGTCGGTATTGGACTTGATGTTCCTTCGGCGTCTTCGTGATGTAACAGCAAAACGCACAGTGCCGTACGGAAAACAACAGGCGTTAAGCATTAATTTTTTTAAAAAAGTAGACAGTTTAATTTTTTTTATAAACAGATATACGCCTTTATAATGTATTTTTCTAAGATGTGTCTGATAGGATAAAGTGTAATTAATGTATACTATGCGTTAGTATTAATTTTTCATGTAAATTCTCTATTCCTTCATAAAAAACGTACTTTTCCTTTACATAGGTATTTCGGAAAGTTTATTTATATTCTCAAGCAAACAATAAGTACAAATGCAGAACAATATTCTTCCAGGAAACACACACACTCATATTTATTCTATTTTTTTCTAAATAACCCGGCATTTTCACGAACTCGGCCACAATTCGGACCACATTAGGCCGAGTTTTCGGGACTCTATTCTAAATTTATAGTCGACTTTTTTCTTTCTTTAATTTTAATTTTCTGTTTTTGAGTTTTTAAATACTTTTTCCAATGTAAGGGACTTATGTTTTATGCTCTGAAATGTAGATGACGCACAGTGGTCAGTTTTCCCGATCTGGCGCACGGAAACCCCAAAAATGAAGTTGCGCGAAAATTAACAACAACCCACAATTTATGGTCCTCTTAGGACCCCTAGCCGTGTTGTAATCAGTTTTCTTCAGTACGCGATTGGAAATCTCCAACAGTCAGTAGATAAGGTTTGTTGGGGTTACGAGGAACACTTTTTTTTTTTCTAACATTTATAAACCCGTGCACCACCGAACGTATAAAACGGGGGTAAACAACACAGACAGAAGAAAGCATTACAACACAAACATCCATGCCTTCTCCGGGATTCGAACCCAGTCCCTGCGGCACCGCAGTCAGCTTCACTGACCACTATACCGGATGGGCGGCGAGGAACACCTTTGAGACTCATTTTCCAGTTGGAAGTTCTATCGTTTCGTCTGATCAAGATTTTGTAGCTTTTGGCATTTTTCTTTGAAAATACACGATATGGGTAAATAATTTCTTCAATTGACTCTTAAATTAGGTTCAAAGTTGAATCAAAACTGTAAAAACGTAACATTTAGCATAATGCGTAATTCTCCCAAACGTACCTTTTTTTTGTGTGAACTTTTGGGATTGACACGGATTGATCAATATAACACTTAAGCCACACAGAGTAGATATGGACCTTTAATTTAATACTAAATTTAGGTGCTACTTCTTGCAATTCCCTAAGTTATGATTTTTTTTTAGTGTTAGCGGTTCCTATTTTTGCGACGCTTGTTTCGCCTTTTTATTTCTCTTCGTAAGAGGGCGCGTCAACACGAGTCCTGCGAATATAATGCTAGAATCTTGGAATCATGGAATAAATAGTCCTACATTTCTCAAGCGGCCGCGGTGGCCGAGTGGTCTAGGCATCGGATCATGGCTAGCATGTCATGGGTTCGATCCTAGTACCACTAAAGATCCGCCGTGTAGGGGCGCGATGCACGTTAAATCTGTCGAGAGCTCAAACGTCCTCCCGTTGGTGTGGTGTGGTAGTTAGGAGAGGGGTTGCCAGCTCAGGTGTCGTCCGCGTCGCTTGACCATGGTTCAAAATTACGCGGACCGTCGCCAAAAGCCCTCGTGTTGCTAATCAGTTTGACGTTAATATTTTCACACTCACCCTACACTTCTCAAATACTACCGAACCCTCCCTACCCACACTATATCACACACTCCTTTCCTATATCTCTCCCCATCATACCTATTATCCTTTATTACATAAGTTTTATGTTAATGTTTGTAGATGCGTACTTTTGTTTGATTTTATTTGTTTAATATGTTAAAATTTTGCCACCCTATTTTTTGTAAATATTCTCACACATGTGTCACATTAATATTGCTGTTAATATCCTTAGATCCTTGTTCAAAAACTAGGTCCACTTTGCGGCCATTTTTCTTGATCAATTTCACGCCTGACATAAATTTATTGAGCATCTAAGAGTCTTATTTCTTGTTAGAAAACAGAAATAGTGCCCAATTTACTTTTACCCAAAAGCAAGCGCGCGGGCACAGAGTCACCCAGGCTCACGAAGTCGTTAATTCTGGGAAAACTGTTTATTTATTGCCTATGACCTTAATAGCATCCTTCTATAGGACAGTTTTCGTGGGAACTAAAATGTTTTTGTAACTCATTTCCTTCTTTTTTGGTGCGTGGCATACGTTTTTTTTTTTACAGTTTTAAGGTACTTGTTTTGACTCAGTTCTCCGCGTGACCACTTTAGTTCCAAGATATTTTTTATGAACATGCTACATTTTCCTCTTGTGAACAACTTAGTACTTTGATTGCTGTATTGTACAACTTACTTTAGTTTATAAATGTAAATGAGCAAAAAAGAGAAAAAGAAATGGTATTGGAGGAAGTTGAAAATGATCAATCAAGGGAAGAACCTGCTGAAATAAAGCATATTGATCATGATAGTAAAAGTAAATACAAGAAAATTGATGAACAGGAAACGTTTGAGTTGAAAGGAAAATTTTCAAATTTTACCAAAAAAAAACAAAAAAAAAAATCAGGAAAAATATGAAGCCATAAGTGTAGCACAAGACACTCTTCGTTCTGTTAAAAAGACATAAGCAAGAAAAAGTTGAACATGCTGCTTATCAATCATCAGGGACAATAAAACTACAATAACTTGAACAGCATAGGACAGTTTTGCCTGCCAATAACATTCCTATAATGTTAGCGAAAAGTGTCTGGGATTTGTGTCCTTTATTAAAGTCACGCACATTTGAAATTTCTGAATTCTGTTTGGTTGATACTTTTTCTCAAATTTTTGAAAGAAAATTTAAAAGTCCTTAAAATAGGTAAGTATACTTTCTTTTAATTAAGTTATTCACGATTTTTATCGCGTACAATAAAAATAATTATAAAAAGGGGATTGGGGGTGACTCAGCCCCTGACCATGGCCGCTAGTATTGAGTGCGCGCCTGCTCACGAGTTAATTACAATAATTTTTTATCATTAGATAAAATTATGAAGACTTTAAAGCTATAAAATAATTTCCGTGCGCCAGATCGGGTAACTGACCACTGTGTGACGCCCCGATTCTGTGTTATTTCTCAATTATTTCGCTGTATTTTTTTAGATCAATCGGGGAGTAATTTTAGTTTCTCTTTTGATTTTTTTCTTCTATGTGTGCAAACGACATTTTATTGTAATTAAATTTCTTAATTATTTTCTTGCAAGATACCTGAATTCACACAGTGACTTGACAAATAGCTCCCTCCCAGCATTATATATTTTATCTATGATCATGTAGATTCCTACCGGCAGATGACGCTAGTTTCTGTGAACTTGCGTCCTATTATAGCCCACCCCTGGATTTTGTGCTTTTTGTCGCCAAGTTGAGCGATAAGTACGCCAAGCTTGCAACCCGTCTTTTTTAATTCTTCAAAATTAAAGACCATTTTTAGTGACCGTTAGGTGTCTGCAACTAGTAATTTCCGTTAATTACGTTGGTTTCGGCAACCCTACTAACTATGCAGGAGTAGAAAGGACCGTTACTATTTGATGCTTTGTTGTTATTCCGCTAGCACGTGCGATATTGCTTTCTAGACGAAAGCAATAACTGGTAATCCTTTCTAGACGAAAGCAAGGTTTATTTATTTTTTCAATTTTTTGTAAAAAAGGTGGTAATTATTGGATGGAGCTTTCGGAAAAAATAGTTAAAATTATGAAGAGGCCGTTCGAAAGGAGGAAAAAATCCGCATGATGTAAGGAAAGGTACGTGGTTTAGCAAAAGCCGTTACAGTAATTTTAGAATGTGTTTATGTCTTTTTAAGAAGCTAAATCATTCAGTATATTGTTCATTAAGTTTTAAAAGTTTAAATTTTTCTCCTTCGAACATCGATTTATTCTTTTTAGAATGTTCTTAATTTTCTATTTTTCAACAGTTGAAAAGAAATTTCCGTTTTTGTCGTTCGGATATCCGTCTTTTTTTTTTTAGGATGCCCTTAGTTTTCTGCTTTTAGAAGCTAAGTCTTTGATTAATTTGTTCTTATTTATTTTTTTAGACTGTCTTAATTTTCTACTTTTCAGCAGTTAAAAAAGAAATTTAAATTTTTGTCGTTCCGATATCCGTTTTTTTTTTGTCCTTAATTTTTTTTCTGCTTTTAGAAGCTGAATATTTCATTAATTTGTTCTGAACGTCTAAAAAATTGTTTTCCTCAATGGAACTTCGATTCCTTCTTTTCGTAATGTTCTTAAATCCATACTTTACAAAAGTTAAAAAAAAGAATTTTTCGTTTTTGATCTTTAGATTTCAATTTTTACTTATTAGAATGCTCCTCATTTCCGATTTTTAGAAGCCGAGATTTTGCTGAATTTGCTTTTTTAACGTCTGTAAAATTTCTCTTTCGATTCCTTTTTATTTTCCCGGAATGATTTCCCTTTCCTACTTTTGAAAAGTTTAAAAAATACCTATTATTTTCAGAAGCTAGTATTCAGAAGTTCGTATATTTTCTTAAAGCTCTAATGTTTTCCATTTTTGCTCCTTCGGACAAAACGCCATGTTTATCCCAGTTGGCCTGAACTCGACTTTGAAAAACGCACTTGCGCCATGTTGGCGCGACTTGAAAAAAATCTTCGCCAAGGGGTGGGCTATAATAGGAATTTAACTTAAAGTGTTTCAATTTTATAAATAAAAAAAGACTGTAAATTTCCAAAGCTTTCGGACTTCAACCACACAAGCCAAAAGAAGTACAAGTAGAATATTCTCCACCCTCTTTCCCTGAACTCTGCAGAAGTCACACATTTAAGAATTGAGAAAATAGCGTACACTTCCATCTGGTGAGCAGATGTATGGCATTTGTAAATACGTACTGAAAAAGAAAACGAAACGTGTGTGTGATTCCTTTACTATTTATACTCATAATTCTATTGATTTAATATGAAACGAAGTGATTCAAAACTGTGTAGCTGCAAAACTTTGAGAAGAAAAAAACTGAATTTCGGTGATAAAGAACTTTGAATTAAGAAAGTAATACATAAATTTTTGTATATACTACATGTATGCAGTGCCACCTTTTGGTAGAAAAGAGATATTTATAGACGATGAAAAGAAAATGTGCCTGTTATTTTGAGTTCATTCAAACTGAATTATCTTTGTCGAAAAATTCTTTTCAAGTGAGGAATCATTTTTAATAATCTACGTACAAATTAATAATCAGTTACCAGTGAGTTCACTATACTTTAAATCAGTTACTAATGAATTTGCGAAAACAGTGCAGAATCCTAAAAGCAACGCAATTATGGAACCATTATTCTGCAAGTATCCTGTAGAATGATAATTTTCAATGAAAAGCTGAACTACTTAGCGTGATTAATGATGGTGAGAAATTGGTATAAAAATATTGAATTTTTATTAAATTTCGGAATTACCACTTTTAATATCTGTGTAAATTCATTAAATAGTTTCCAAATACTTGTCTAGTTAAGATCATGCTTCATAGGATCATTTCTATAGTATGATTGCAAGGTTCGCAGTTGAACTTTGTTGGCATCTCCAACCACGATGATGTGTGATGGGGTTCCTTCCTGAGCGTGAATACGACTCGTAGGTGCTCTTCGGAGCGTCTTGAGTCATTGATGATCGCACTCTTCGCCATTGTGGTGAAGAGCTGGAAGTTACTCGATCTGAGTGGTCCTTTAAAAAAAAAGGATAATATTCTTTCGTGTAAGTAATACGGCACTGAAGTGTATGGCATTCGATCGCTCAGGACTATGTGTGTTAGAATTTGGGTATCATTCGGCATGACTATATGCTGTTTGAGGGAAAATTTAATTTTTTTGTCTGGAGTATTTTTTTGATCGAAAAGTTTGATTCATAAAATAAGAGCAACAGCTTTGTAAAGGCGCTTTAAAAATAAGTCACTATTCAGATTGGAAAAACGTGTGTATTCTTATCATTTCTAAGTCAGCAGACGGATCTTTACTGCATTGCTTTACTCAGATAGAGTCGTAACTATCGACTAAAGTCGATGGTGAGTTAATGTTTTATCGAAAAAATTTTAACAAGTAAAAACAGTACTGATTCGTACAGAAGTCACTTACACAAAATATACATTTTTCCTGTAGAAGTAAGAATGTAATATTCATTTGTCGGTATTTCTTTAATCTGACAAAAAAAATGATCAGGTTTTTGGATCCTGTTTTATGCCATTCTTACTGATTCTCAACATATTTCATGATGGAAGAGGGGAGAAACAAGTCACCCAGTAGCGTACACAAGGGTGGGATCAGAGGGCTCAAACCCTTCCGATAGACCAGAGGTTCCCAAACTTTTTTTTGTCTCGTAGACCCCTTACCATGTTTTTCGGTTTAGGGTGGTAGATCCCTGCTTAATTAATACTGAATTTTGGCAAATTTATCAACTTAAACTCTTTTTAACCGCTGGTACTACTACTCCTACTTTAAAAGAATTAAATTTTTCTAACTGTAATGAAATATAGTGATAAAAATTTAAAAAGCAAATGTTAATTAATTAAATTAAAAGTTAATTAATGAATGCAACTGTTAAATAAACTGACTAAACAACAAATAAATTATTTTAATGGGTAGGATGAATCTCTAACACTACTATATGAATTTTTCAACATTTGGTATCGATCTTGGCTGGTTTAATTTTAAATCTCGACTTTTACTCTAGTGTCCAATTTTTTTCTTTCTTTTTTTCCCCGAAATTGGCAACGGCTACTTCACTCTAGGAAAAGCGCAATGGAAAACTTCCTCACAATATTCCATAAGTCTTAGGAAATAACAGGTTTGACTTTTTAAGCCAAAATTGCTGGCATCCGTTTTTAAACTTTAAGATCTTTGTTAGTGCTTATTAGTTCCTATTGTAATTTGGCATCCCCCCCCCCCAATATGACCTTATAAATTCATTGCCTACTGTGGTATTGCGATATATAGTCAAAGCATTCTCAAACCTAATTTCAAAATCTGTATAAAAGCCATTTAAATGTTGAACGTGTGTTAAAACTTTCTGATAGATTGTCTGTGACAAATTTAGAAAATTCGAGACTCCAGTATTATACTTCTTTAGCTTAAATCAGGGGAAAACAAGCTGAAATGGTTCTTGTTTTAATAAAATTTATACTGTCACCTTATAAATACAAACTAACATCATTATAAATTTAGTAAATAAATCTGTTAAATAGGTAAGATTTGTTTTATATTTGATTATAAATTTTTTTTAAAAATTAAAATCATAATCCAGTTTAATGAAAGCCAGTATCGCATAGACCCCATTTACACATCATGGACCCCCAAATTAATTTTCGGCTGACGTAGACCCCTTGAAGGTCGTCATAGACCCCCTGGGCAGGGCCGGATCTACGTATGGGCTTAATGGGCTGCAGCCCAGGGGCCCCCGGGTTCTAGGGGCCCCCGAGCCCGTTAAAGATAACAAACAGAAAAAGATGCTTACAATCAAAACAGAAATAAAATAATAAACCAATAAAAATACCAGAAATACCATACCAAATTTATTTTTATTTTCGAGAGCAAGAGCATAATTTACTTTTGTTCTTCCGCCTTACCACCGAATACGCGGAAATTAGTAATTAATAGACAGAGGCTCTATCATAGGACGGTGCCAATGAGCATCGAGCACTTATACATAGTGGTGGCACTTTTCTGTAGCCATTTATTTTTGTGTAACTGGTGCAATCAGATTTTGGGCTCCAAACCGGATCTTACAAAAAAATTGAAAAATCATAGCATAACATAGTCTTTGGGCCCCCGCTATGCGGGGTTGCAGGGGTGTACGTTACGCCATTGAAGTGAAAGAGAAAGGAACTTAGCCAAAGAAAAGGGAGAAACACAACAAGCAAATATAAATGAAGAAAATACGCAAGATCTCGATGACCAGCAGCCTTTTGAAAAATATATTGTTCAGCCAGAGAATATCAGTAATGCCCAACCGAAAGTGTTTAGGCAGTGTTGGTCTGAGAAATACGTTGACGTGGGTTCGTGGCCTAAATCGCTAAGTAATAATTTTATTGATTGTATCCTTTCACATGAAATGAGTTATTTTCAAAATAAAAATCCAAACAATATATATTCTGTTTTGGTAAGAGAATACAAAGAACAAAAGGTATATTTTCGAATAATCATTTCAATAAAAATGGCCAAGTGCTGGAAAGATCTTGGCTATGTTATTCAACAAGTATTGGTAGTGTTTTTTGTTTGCCCTGCAAACTCTTTTTCAAAATCAAATTCTCGATACACAACCGACTTCTCTGATAGGAATACTTAACAAGTTGTTCTGAAAATCAGGAAAATTCTATTGAATATAAAAATTTAGTGTTAGTTTGGTTGACACTAAAAGAAAATAAGTCTGTTTCACAAGGGGAGGGTATGATGAGGATATTCATTTGGGGACGAGACTTTGTGTATTAGCAGTACTCCTTTAGTACAGTGGCATTCAAACTTTTTCAAATCACGGAACCCCTAGAACTTGAAGGTGCTTTCGTGTAGCCCCTGGAACTTAATAGTGCTTTCGTAGAACAACTTTAACTAGAAAGTGTTTTCGTGGAACCCAATTTCAAACACATGCGTCGAAGATTATGTCTCAAAGTAATATTTAAAGTAGGTCAATAGGTTACTGGCACATCATGTAAAAGCACTTAAAAAAGTATTTGTATTTATTATTAAAAAAAATTGCAAAATTACTAATATAATTTTGTTAATATAATTTACTCATTAACAATATTAATATATGATTCAAGCGTCACCTATATCCATGCGTTATATTTAGAAACTGAGATATGTGCTTCCTTTTTTTCACACGGTCGAGATCTGTTGAGATTAAGTGCAATCGCATTACTTATTTTGAGTTTAATTTTTTTTATACTTTGTTTTTGTAGTCACTTACGTTGAGAAATGTATTTCACTTAATGTTCTGAAAGGCATAAAAATATTTATAGATGTGTGAGAAATGTCGTGTATTGCATGAGAGAGAATTTGAAACCTAAAATTTAGAAGCTGTTCTTGCTTAAATTTAGATTTTAACATCAACTCTGTTAACATGTTTGTTTTCCTTCATTATAGGTGTTGTTTTCTCCAAATGTAAAAAGGTGCATTTTCCATTAGAAAACTATTTAGTTTGCAAGTCATTGTGCTAACTAACAAGTATAAAATTATCTCGTGGAACCCAAGATAGTAAACAACGGAATATCCACAATCTAGTAGAGAGTATATACATGTGGGAGACAACAAGGGGCTAAAGCAATTGTCTTTCTACTAATTTATTCAAAACTTAACAATAATTAATTCAAGACAAGTAGCTAATTTCTAACAGAGTTCCAGGATCTATCGACGACGGGAACGCCTGCTCGCGAACTTCAGTTTCTTTTATCACAGTTCACAACGGTAATACACGTAGATTCAGGTGAAGCATGGGTGACCTTCTCGTCACACCACTTCTAGTCTCGGATTAGAGCTGGTCCCTACTCGGCCAGTCGTTTCCCGGTTGCTTTTCTTAGCAGCAGCGTTGGCTCTCTCTGACCTTCGCGTCGAGATCGCTCGCTCATCTCTCTCTAGTTAGTTCGCTCGCTGGTGGCTCGCGTCGCCAGCGCCCTCTAGAGTGCCGTCTATGTGGAAATTCCCACATCTTCTCGAGCATCCTACAGGCAGTGTCCTCACTGCTCACGCACTAAGGATCTGAAATATACAAACTAAAAAAAACAAAAAAAACATAGATTAGTACACAGTTACACAAATATTTTATACAAGTTCGTTCTTCTTCATTAATGCTTAGACCAAGGCTTCATCTGGTCTGCTGATGCGGACGTTACATTTGGCCCCTCATGGTCTCCAATTTTAGTAACATCATATCGGTCATGGAGTTTTACTCTAGTCACTTGGTAGGGTCCAAAATACTTTGGTCGTAGTTTCAATTTGTTTCCAAACTGAGTCCTCATGATTGCTACCAACTCTCCTTGCTTATACTGGTAAGCTTTTTTCCGCTTTCGGTTGTACTACGCTTCTCAATTTTAGTCTTTAGTTTAGCTACGGTGTCCGTACTCTCCACAGTACCATCTAGCTCCTCTACAACTCTTATGAGATCCTCTTAAGAACGTTTTTATACATTTTGGAAAAAATATGGAAAGATCCTACCTTTTTTTTTCTAGCTCCCTTGTTGTTCGCACGAACGATGTATCCATAATCCAATAATTGATGAAAAACACTGATTCACCTCTACACAGATGAACACTAACTCTTCGCAGGTTATTTCGTTAGACGGAAAGAAAGTTAGAATGACACCTCTTCGCAGGTGTTAATTCACTAGTTCACAAATTCAACCTCTGCACAGGTTGAGCAAAGCTTCTAAAAAATGGCGGCGCGTCTCCTCAACGGACACTTTTTTCCCCACTCGTTCTAAACTTAAAATGCTTTTCCCGGCGGAGCCCCCATAATTTGTGGGAGACAACAAGGGGCTAAAGCAATTGTCTTTCTATTAATTTATTCAAAACTTAACAATAATTAATTCAAGACAAGTAGCTAATTTCTAACAGAGTTCCAGGATCTATCGACGACGGGAACGCCTGCTCGCGAACTTCAGTCTCTTTTATCACAGTTCACAACGGTAATACACGTAGATTCAGGTGAAGCATGGGTGACCTTCTCGTCACACCACTTCTAGTCTCGGATTAGAGCTGGTCCCTACTCGGCCAGTCGGTTCCCGTGTTGTGAATTAGGTTGCGTATTCAGGTTTTCAATTATCAGTCCATAATTTTCGTTTTAAATATTTATTATGACGACACACACAACACACAACACTTAAATATAAATGAAAAACTACTATTTTGTGGGTAGGCACACCCACCGATTTCGGGGGTCCGTTATCGGCCAAAGTTGTTTACAGACTGAATGAATCCTCCACCGGTTAGGGAAGGTTCACACATATTTCCCTTTAGGGATTACTGAGAAGCAATCCGCGACATCCTCCCGCCCCGATGAAGAAATTCATCCACAATATTCCAATACAAATTCAATATACAATACATAAACAAAATTCAAATTGCAAATCCAATAAATTCAATCTTAAGAATACAATGAATTCCAAAGCACACATATTATTCAAAATAATTAATACCAAATTATACAATACAATTCATTAGAAAATAATAATAAGGAATTACAAATCAAAGAAGAAATTTACTCATTAGACACTATTTCAAGATTATATAATAATTGTACAGGACGTTTTATAATACCTGTTGATGTTTTAATGGTGGCAGACCTTACTTTACCATCTCGTCCCTTGTGGATCTCAATGATCCTTCCAAGTCTCCACAATTGTCGGGGAACGTTCTCTTCACCTATTAATACTATATCATTCACATTAAATTCAGTGTTTACATTTACATTTTTGTTTAAATTAGCACTTCCCAAGTGAAGAAGATACTCTTTTTTACCAAAATAATTTTGTACTTCTGGTTCACAAATGTTCATGTAGAGTCTTTTGAGTTCATTGTCTGCACTTTTGAAAGTCATAGTATTGTCCGAGTTCACTGTATGGCTAATTCCTCTTCTAGCAATGAACCTGCGGAAGGCTAATAGGAAATGTTCAGTACTCAAAGAGGACACTACTTCCAGATGAATGGCCCGAGTGACTGCACAAGTAAATAAAGCTATGTACGCCTTTTCATCGTTCTTGACATAAATAGGGCCGGCAACATCCATCCCTACAGTCTCGAATGGAAATTTTGCCTTGATTCTATCTTCTGGCAATGGAGCAGTTATTTGGTTCCCAGGTCTTACTTTGAACTTCCGTATAAAGTAGAGGAATTAGTAGCCCATCTACGAAGATCTTCTGTTATATCGGAAATACTGTTTATCAAATTGTCAACATACAGTTCGTTGAGCATTTCACACGCTCTTTTGTACTTGTTTACATATTTTTCCATGTGCAGTCTTATGACTGCGGCCAGTAAGAATGGGCTGCACTTGACACCAAAAGTCACTCTCGTGTAGCGAAAAGTTTCTCCATTAGGAGTGCTGAGATCGAGATTAGGCCCCCCTTTCTCTATCCATAAAAATTTTAAAAATTGCCTATCTTCTACGACGATTCCTATTTCTAAAAAAGCACGCTGAATATCTGCACAAAATGCAACTTTGTGTAATCTGAACCGTAAAAGGATTTTAAGTAAATCGGGATTTAAATTTGGTTTGCTCTCTAAACAATCGTTTAATGATAACGCGCCCTTACCTTTTGATGAGGCATCGAAAACTATCCTAACCTTAGTACTATCCTTTTGTTCGCGCACTATAGCGTGATGTGGAAGAAAATACCCTGTGTTGATATTTTGGTCTAAATTCATGTTTACTCGTCCTATAATACCATCCCTTAAGTGTTCCTTTATGATTTCATCGTATTTTAAATATAATTCCTCATTTTTCTCAAAGGTTTTACTTAAACCGAATAAACGACGTTTTGCTATTTCATAATTAATTTTTAATTCCCTACTATCTTCCTTCCATAACAATCGAGTTTCATATCTTTTGTTTGTATACACCGTATTTTGTTCGAACGATTTCAGAAGTTCTTTATCTGACAAAGGCACTTCATCATCCAGATTTATCCCAATTGTTTCTAATGACCACAACTTCCTTACTCTATCAAAGCCTAACTCTTCATTCTCTACGATTAAATGATTAGCAGAAATATCCTTACAATTAACTTCACCTTCCTTTCCCTGTATTAAATATCCAAAAATACTATCAACTGCAATTAATCTTTTGCCAATTCTAACGTTCCTTTCACCTAAGATTTCTGAAATGTAATCCGAACCAACCAAAACATGAATCCTCTCAGAGGTACTATTATCTGCTAACTCAATTCCCCTTTCCAACGTGATATTTCTTATAAACTTCGATGGAATCTGAATTCTAGCTGAAGTGATCGAATCAATTACAACCGCTTGTATTTTAATATTTTTATTAGTTTGTACATTTTGCAACGTTATTTCAACTATATCATAAATACGCTTTTCGGCGGTTTCACTTCCGAAAGTGTGAATAACCAAAGCTTCCTTATCAACAACCTTTAAATCTAATAATTCAACAACTTCTCTCAATATAAAAGATTTATTTGCGCCGCCATCCAACATACAGCGCAACTGAACATTCCCTTTCGGTTTTGCGGTAACTAAAGCCGAAAATGTTTGTAACAGAACCGACCCGCCTGCATTGCTTATTTTCTTTTCCTTAGCAGAGAGAGAAACAAGAGATGTCGTTGCCTCACCCCTAGAATCTCCCCTTTCTCCTGAGGGTGACTGACCCTTCTGAGGGTCTAGTCCAGAAAACCCCACCTTTTCCCTCAATTCACTTTCGCAAATCAAAGAGTTATGCGAAAAGGAACCAAAAATTTTACGTTTTTGATAATTATTATTGCAAAACTTTCTTGTATGATTCTGAAAATAAATGAAACACTTCCCTTTTGCCATTAATGATTTTTTTTTTCAGAAGTACTAAGCGAACTATCATGACTCATATGATTTTGAGGGCAGAATATACAATTTTGATTATTTAAAAATCTATCAGAGGAAGAAGTATAGAAGTTTCGCCGCGGAACGAATTTCCGATTGGATTCATGTTTATGTTGATACGAATCTACATGTGTGCCCAAAGCGGCGGTACTACATTTAATGCTAGCAAAATCATTTTTTGTATTCGGATAGTTAGATCTATACTGATATCCTTGACCCATGTTGTTTTTAAACGAATATTATCTTGTATTATAGCTTTTAGGGTTCGCTAATATTAACGATGCTTCTCTACATTTTTGACTACCTTTCTTAAGAATTCTACTAAACCATTAATATCAAATAATTCGTCTAATCTACGTTGACGATTATAATTTAAATTTAATTCTTCGGGCAACTTTTGTAATATTACGGGACACAATCAATTACTATATGTACCAGTAGCCACACCCAACGATTGTAACGATCTAATCTGTGTTTCTATTGAATCATACATTTTTCTTAAACCTGTTACATTGAAACATGATTTAACTGGATCAATTAATAAAAGTTTATGCATATGCGATGAAATAATTATATCTGTTCGACCAAACCTTTCTTTTAATAGTTTTATCGATGCATCATAATTTTGATCTGTAAGCGAAAATCCCGAAACTGCATTTAAAGCAATTCCCTCAAGATATGTTTTTAGATATGTAAACTTTTCAACTTTAGTTAACGAATCATTGTTATGAATCGCAACTTCAAAGGAATTCCAAAAGCCTAGAAATTTACTACAGTCACCTTGAAAGGTGTGTTTGTTTAGCTTAGGTAATTTAAAAGTATTAGTTTCGTTTCTAAATGAAATAATATTATCCCTATTAATTGTACTTGAACCGCTTGTCCTAATTTCCTGTCTATATTATTTCTATTTGTCTATTCAATTTCGTTTTTAAATCAATACCCCTATCTTTATATTCTTCGCACGATGATATGTCAGCTGCCATTTCACTTATTTTAATTTGTAATTGTATATGCTCATCAGCTTTAATTAATTCATTCTGCTTTTCTGTGAGCTGAGACCTTAAGCTCAGAAGCTCATCAAGTTTTGCCTCTTTATTATATTCGATAGAAATTTCCTTACCTAGAGTAGTTTCTATTTTCGTTAAATGTTTTGTAAAAGAAATCCTTAAAAATTTCCTTTTCTCTTTTAGCCTTTCAAGATCCATTTTCAAATATAAACAATTCAATAAATCAATAAATTTGAATAAAGAAAAATGTGCCTACCTCGAATCTCAGCTTCCCACTACGAGTAGTAATTCATCCAAAAATTGATCCAGGAACAAGGATTGTTCAATCAATTCCAAAAAACAGTCCAGTTTTTTATGAAAATTCAAAAAATTCAGCACTTTATCACGTCCGGGTCACCAAAAATAGTGTTGTGAATTAGGTTGCGTATTCAGGTTTTCAATTATCAGTCCATAATTTTCGTTTTAAATATTTATTATGACGACACACACAACACTTAAATATAAATGAAAAACTACTATTTTGTGGGTAGGCACACCCACCGATTTCGGTACACATATTTCCCTTTAGGGATTACTGAGAAGCAATCCGCGACATCCCGGTTGCTTTTCTTAGCAGCAGCGTTAGCTCTCTCTGACCTTCGCGTCGAGATCGCTCGCTCATCTCTCTCTAGTTAGTTCACTCGCTGGTGGCTCGCGTCGCCAGCGCCCTCTAGAGTGCCGTCTATGTGGAAATTCCCACATACATATACATAAATTAAACGTTTTATTATTCTTTTATTGTTTTATAATGTTTAAAAAGTGTTGAAAAATAAAGTTATTTTATATAAATAAAATTTTATATAATAACTTTATTCAGTTTTAATGAATAACGGGTGATGAGCTTTAGATACTTGTAACTTATAAACTTCATAGAGAACGTGAATCCATTTTGCATACATATTTATTTCTTCTAGATTTCTTATTGTGACTCGTGGAACCCCTGAGTATGCCTTGTGGAACCTCAGGGTTCCGTGGAACACAGTTTGAAGACCCCTGCCTTAGGATATTGAACCCTCAATGTAATAGCGCCGAATGGGCAGTCAATTTGGAGAAAATAGCAATTGAAATTCATACTATACAATTCATTTTGTACAATTAAGTTTTAATCAGCTCTATCGATGCAGTGGCATAGGGGATAGCGCACCTGTATTTTTTGCGATCGGTCAGGGTTCGAGTCGCGTGGTAGAGACTTGCTTTTTTTTCAATTCATTTAATTATTTTTACAATTAAATAACTTTTATAAACAAATATTTAATATAATTATAAAATAATTGTAATAATAAAATATAAATAATTTTAATAATAAAATTTAAATAATTTTACATACTATAAAACTATTTTTATCCAATAATAAAACTAAATGTATTATTATATTACTTTTTAAAATACAAAATACTTATATAAAATATAATTTAATATAAAATGTTTGTAATAAATAATATTTATTAATAATAATTTAATAATTAATATTATTTATTAATAATAATTTAATAATAAATATTATAATAATAAATTAATATTATAATATATTCACATAAAATGTAAAACAAATATTAAAAATTATAGTAATTGTTTTAGTTTTTAAAACATAAAATAATTACATAAAATATTTAATAAGCCTTTTTTAAATAAATTTATTTAACTGCAAAAATTATTAAATTTATAAAAAAACAAAGCAAGTCGATCGCATGTATCAAACCCTGACAGACCGCACGTAATGCAGGTGCACTCCCACCTATGCCACTGCATCGCTGGAGCTGAAAAAAACTTAATTGTATAAAAACTAAGTACGAATTTCGAAGGCTATTATCTCGGAACTGTTTGTCTGTTCGGCGCTATTATAGTGATGGTTCAACACCCTAAAGGAGTACTACTATTACACAAAATCCCGTCCCCAAATGAATTTCCTTATTCGTGCCCTCCCCTTGTTAGATAAACAGTTACAGGAGCAACTAAGAAAAGATGCACAATATAATATTACAAACAATATCCTCAAACGTGTTATTACAGCAGTACAGTATTTGGCTATAAGAGGTTTAGCATGAAGAAGTACCGAGGAAGTTTTTGGTACCCCTCATAATGGTAGTTTTATGGGTGCACTGGAACTGCTAGCAGAGTTCGACCCATTCGTTCGTGAACATATTGAAGAGCGAGAGCTACGAACAAAATCGTTAAAATCGTACTTATCAAAAACGATATATTAGCAAGTATTGGAGATCATGGGCAAGCAAATCATTAAAACAATCACAACTCAAATAACGTTTACACAAAGCATTGTTCAATTGTGATGGATTCAACCCCAAATTTGTCCCACAACGACCAATTTGCTATTATACTACGATATTGTTTTCGGGCATAAGTGTACGAAAAATGTTTCTCATTAATAAGATTAGTAGTCACACTGGATTATAGTACTTATAATCTACAAGAATTCTAAGAAACAAATGGACTGCTAATGGATAATTATAGGGGACAGTCATTTGACAACGCTGCCAATATGTCCGATTGATATAATGGTGTGCAAGCTCTTCTAAAAGAAAAAAATAATAAATTCTCTAATTATATATTGTGTGCTGCACATTCTGGTTGGTGCAGAATCAGTTAGGTTGAAACTGAAATAGTGAACTTCTTTGGTTTAGTGCAACAAATATGTTTTTTTTTTCTGCTTCGACCCGTAGGTGGGAACTTCTAAATTGTGAAAATTAAACTGAAATTTACCTTAAAAAGTTTAAATCAGACTAGATAGCCTTAAAAGATAACTATGGTAAAAACATGAATATTCTTAAAATATTTACTGACAATGGAAATGAAAAAACTGATTTTCGAAAAAACGCAGTAAATTCTTTTAAGAAATTACCAAAATTCGAAACTTTTATTTTAATCATATTTTAGGAAGAAATTCTTGAAAGAGATTTAATTCAGTTAACAGAAATTACAAACTCTTGGTTTGGACATCTGTGAAGGATATAAGTTAATTATGTCAACAAAAACGTTTATAAGCAATGTACATAAATCAGATAAAAAAACTAAAGGAATATCAAGACGCAGCCAAAAAATTGTCCTAGTTTAGAAACAGAATATAGTGATGTGAACAAGAGACGGGAAATAATCAAATTAATAGTAATCGTTTCGTTACATCTGGCAACATCTTTAGTGTTTACCTTTTTTTAATTACCTTTCTTCTGTAATGATTGCTGTGTGCTTTCAAGGTGCTTAGAATCTACATTTAATAAATCCTACTGGAAAGTATTTCTGCAACAGGTTATGGGCCCAGGAATCCCTGAGATTTGTTAAGTGTCTTCATGGAGAAAAGATTATTTTTTTTAAAGAAAAAATTATAAATTAAAACACCGCGTGTGTTTGTTAGGCCTAAGCACGTGTACAGAGACTGAAATGGAATTCAAAGCTCATATTGAAAAGCTTGTGGGAGCTTCAAATTGGAGTAAATGGAAGCGGCAAATTGAATTGTTGCGACATCACGATGTTCATGATGTTGTTTGTGGAGATCGGGAATGCCCAAGATTACCAGCCGAAGCTTCAGCTGAAGCGATTGCTGCGTATGAGAAAGCGCAGAAGGCTTTCGTTAAAGATGACTCCCTGGCACAACTGATTCTTGTGGGCAATATGGATGACAGCAATGCTGAATTGACATCGGTTTGCAATACAGCTAAAAGTGTGTGGGAAAAGTTGCTGTCGGTATATGAGCAGAGTTCCGGGCAAAGACTCGATCGTTTGATGGAGAAGTTTTTTCGCAGTGAAAAAGAACTGGAGGATGATATTGCAAGCCATATTGCAAAGCTGCAAAGGAACTTTAGCGAATTAAACGACGAGCTAAGGCGTGTTGCTAAAACAACATTGCCGGATCTCCTGCTGATGAGCAGAATCATGTCTACATTGCCATCAGAATATTTTGAGTTCAAGAGTGTTTGGGAGTCAGTTCCCATAGAGGAGAGATCAGTCAATAAATTAACTGAAAGACTTCGCCTTATTGAAATGAGGCTACCTTCAAAGTCAACAGATTCCACAGCCCTGGTTGCTACTAGGAAGAAAGTTTTCAAGAAACCTGGGAGAAAATGTTACGTCTGTCGTAAGCCAGGTCATCTTGCTAAGGACTGTTGGAAGAAAGGAAGTAAACCAAAAGTTGAAGATGATGCTTTTGTGTGTACTGCGGAAGGTGTTCCAGAAAGTGAAGTGTGGATTGCCGACAGTGGAGCCTCTGCTCACATGACTAAGCACAAAAATTATTTTGTGGACTTCACTAAATTTGTCTCACCTAAGCCAGTATATGTGGGAAAAAGTGATGCAATTATGGCTTATGGACATGGAACTGTGAATATTGAAATTAATGTCAATAGCAAATGGGAGAAGCATCATCTGACAGAGGTGTGGTATGTTCCTGATAATAGTAAAAATCTATTTTCCATCAGTCAGACGTCAAAAAGGGGTTTCAAGTTCCAGGCATCAAAAGATGAGTGTTCCCTCTTGAGGGCAGAGTGCGCTTGAAAGGAGTAAGAACTGTGCATGGCTTGTATGCATTAGAATTGCGTGTTCTTTATCCAAAAGTATGTGTTGCTGCTGAAGTATGTGTTGCCTCGGCAGACCAATCCTTACAATTGTGGCATGAAAGACTGTGTCATCAAAACAAGGCTCATGTTAAGGATATACTGAGAAAATATCAAATAAAAGGTAATGCAAAAGACAGCCAAATATGTGATGGATGTTGTTATGGCAAGCAGAGTCATCGTCCCTTTGGAACAAGGAAACAAAGAAGCCAGGAGAATTGATAAATATAGATGTATGTGGTCCAATGCAGCAACAGTCTCTAGGAGGTGCTAAGTACTACGTTCGTTTCAAAGATGATTTCACCAAATACCGTCGGGTATTTTTCATGCAGTCCAAGAATGAAGTTTCCAAGTGCCTTGAAACGTTTCTTAATGAAGCGAAAAAAACTGGGCATATGATCAAGGAGGTGCTAAGTGATGGTGGAGGAGAGGTTATAAATTCAACAGTGAAGAGTCTTCTTGAAAAATCAGGAATCTCTTCTCGTATGTCAATGCCTTACACGCCTCAACAAAATGGAGCTGCAGAACGTGAAAACAGAATTATTGTTGAAAGTGCGAGATCTATGATTTATGCTACAAATCTTCCTTTGAAACTGTGGGCAGAAGCATGGACACATCTGTCTATGTGTTGAACAGAACAGGGCATACATCAGTTAAAGACAAAAGCCCTTATGAACTGTGGTTTTCCAAAGAAGTGATCAATATTGACCACCTGCATGTATTTGGAACCGAGTGCTTTGTCCATGTACCTCAACAAAAAAGGAGGAAATGGGACAAAAAGAGTGTTAAAGGAGTTTTTGTTGGCTACAGTGGTGAAAAAGATGGTTATAGAATATGGATAAAAGATCAGAACAAGGTTATCCTGAGTCGAGATGTGATATTCCAAAATGAAAAACTTAGCTGTGTTCCTGATGTATCTTCTACTGATATTCAAAACTCAGATATGGAAATAGTGAAGAAGCAGATGTGGAAAAAGAAATGGAGGAGATATCGTGTAATGCTGAAGATACGTGACAGAAATTTGCGTGAAAAGTCCATATTAAAGATGCCAGCCAAATTTGACAGCTTTGTTCTATTGGCAGAACACATAGAACCTGAGACCTACAAAGAAGCAATGGCTTCTGAAGATAGCGACAAATGGCTTGCTGCTATGAAGGAAGAGTTGGAATCTTTATCCAATAATAACACCTGGATACTTGTAAATTTACCCTCTGACAGAAAAGCCATAAGTAATAGATGGGTATTCAAGGTGAAACAAAATGCTGATGGAACTGTACAGCGTTTTAAAGCTCGACTTGTTGCTAAAGGATACAGCCAAAAATTTGGAGTTGATTTTAGTGAAACTTTCAGTCCTGTAGTTCGGTGGGATACCATCAGAACTGACCTGAGCAATGCTGCTGCTCGAAAACTGAAGCTAGGTCAGTTTGATGTAAAAACTGCTTTTCTGTATGGAGACCTCTCCAAGGATATCTACATGACTCAACCTGAAGGATTTAGTGATAGTTCTGGTCAGGTATGTAAGTTACTAAATTCTATATATGGTTTAAAACAAGCTCCAAGGTGTTGGAATAAATGTTTCAAAAGTTTTGCTGAACGCAGTGGATTGAAGCAATCAAACTGTGATCCATGTTTGTTTTTTAATGATAAAAAATCAATGTATCTTATTGTGTATGTTGATGATGGAATCATTGCAGCAGATGAAGAGCAGACAGTGAAAATGTTTCTTAAGAAGCTTGAAAGTGAATTCTCTGTAGTGATAGGGGAAGCTAATTATTTCTGCAACACCAAAGTGGTACTTTTTTCACCAAAATTTGATTTTTTTCCTTATAAGACACTTAAGAATCTGTTATTTTGATAACGTGGTGCAAATTTTGCTGCGGTGGCGCCAATACATAAGTACCCTTTTCCTTTATTGGCAGATTCCATGTTTTTCCATTGTAACAAAAAAGTAGAAAAATGTAACTTTAGAAAATGTCACTCAATGTAAACTGAGATTAACAGATTGTCAATATTGTGATTTTAAGTTAGAATTTCTATTTACGTATAATATTTTTTGTCATGGTTTTTTTTTTGTTCTGAGCTGCTTATGATAGTTTCATCAAAATCAAATCTTAATTTATCTATTTAAAGTACCTTTTTGATTTCAATTAATATTATAATTTCAATATACTATATGTAAGGTTACTTTTATATTTCTTTTTCAATTTTAAATATTTAAGATTTTCAGTTATGTGCTTTTTTGTTGTTGTTCGGAACTGTTTATGGCAATTTTATCAAAGTTAAGGCTTACTTTTTCTGTTTTAATAACCTTTTAATTTAACCTTTTAAGCTTTACCTAGAGTGAAGTAGCCGTTGCCAATTTCGGGGGAAAAAAGAAAGAAAAAAATTGGACACTAGATTAAAAGTCGAGATTTAAAATTAAACCAGCCAAGATCGATACCAAATGTTGAAAAATTCATATAGTAGTGTTAGAGATTCATCCTACCCATTAAAATAATTTATTTGTTGTTTAGTCAGTTTATTTAACAGTTGCATTCATTAATTAACTTTTAATTTAATTAATTAACATTTGCTTTTTAAATTTTTATCACTATATTTCATTACAGTTAGAAATTTAATTCTTTTAAAGTAGGAGTAGTAGTACCAGCGGTTAAAAAGAATTTAAGTTGATAAATTTGCCAAAATTCAGTATTAATTAAGCAGGGATCTACCACCCTAAACCGAAAAAACAGGGTCTGGTCTATCGGAAGGGTTTGAGCCCTCTGATCCCACCCTTGAGTACGCTACTGGGTGACTTGTTTCTCCCCTCCCCCTCTTCCATCATGAAATATGTTGAGAATCAGTAAGAATGGCATAAAACAGGATCCAAAAACCTGATCATTTTTTTGTCAGATTAAAGAAATACCGACAAATGAATATTACATTCTTACTTCTACAGGAAAAATGTATATTTTGTGTAAGTGACTTCTGTACGAATCAGTACTGTTTTTACTTGTTAAAATTTTTTCGATAAAACATTAACTCACCATCGACTTTAGTCGATAGTTACGACTCTATCTGAGTAAAGCAATGCAGTAAAGATCTGTCTGCTGACTTAGAAATGATAAGAATACACACGTTTTTCCAATCTGAATAGTGACTTATTTTTAAAGCGCCTTTACAAAGCTGTTGCTTTTATTTTATGAATCAAACTTTTTGATCAAAAAAATACTCCAGACAAAAAAAGAATTAAATTTTTGCTCAAACAGCATATAGTCATGCCGAATGATACCCAAATTCTAACACACATAGTCCTGAGCGATCGAATGCCATACACTTCAGTGCCGTATTACTTACTCGAAAGAATACTATCTTTTTTTTATAAGGACCATTCAGATCGAGTAACTTCCAGCTCTTCACCACAATGGCGAAGAGTGCGATCATCAATGACTCAAGACGCTCCGAAGACCTTTACAAAGCTGTTGCTCTTATTTTATGAATCAAACTTTTCGATCAAAAAAATACTCCAGACAAAGAACGAATTAAATTTTCCCTCAAACAGCATATAGACATGCCGAATGATACCCAAATTCTAACACACATAGTCCTGAGCAATCGAATGCCATACACTTCAGTGCCGTATTACTTACTCGAAAGAATACTATCTTTTTTTATAAGGACCATTCAGATCGAGTAACTTCCAGCTCTTCACCACAATGGCGAAGAGTGCGATCATCAATGACTCAAGACGCTCCGAAGAGCACCTACGAGTCGTATTCACGCTCAGGAAGAAACCCCATTAGAAGCTGGAATTTATTTTGGAGCACCTAGCCCGGCAGGGCTTTTATCTCCTGTCTAGAGGGTGAAATAACATGAGTATTTTAAAAACTTGCCCATTTTTTAGTTAAAGAATTGAATTAATAAAAGATTTAAAATAAAAGTAGTTACAGAGAAAATTTATTTGGATTACCATTACAATAGAAATACATTAGGTAGGATTAGATTTTACGGAGGAATTTTGAGGATCAGCATTTTAATTTTAATATGGCCTAACCACCCAGAGGGGGTAGCAGCTTGTCGTGATATGTTATGGGTGTGAATAAATGAGGTTCTCTTTTCTCGCTTCCCTGTTGTGTGTGGTTGGTTTAGTGTGATTGGCTCCTGACCCGTAGGTTCCGTCGCCGTGTCCGCTAGTGAGTGCTGCCATCTGCCTTACGGCTTTGGAGCCACTCTGATTGGATGTTGTTGTCTGTAGTGATTTATGATATTGAAGTAAAGTAGGAGATATCTTGGTATTTGAAAATTTATGAGAGATTTTGCTTGATTTAAATTAGTTTAAAAGGATGTTTCTGGGTCTGTGTGTGGTGTATGTTGGTATGTACTTCTCGATCTTTTGGATCGAGGGATTATCTAATGTGTCTATGTTTTTAAAGAAGTTTACCGACAGTTTTTGCATGAACTGCCGGATAGTTTTAAATTTAATTGCGCGTCTGCGATCGGCATTTCTCATGTACCAATCGGCACACAAGAATTGCCTTAGTGTTTTGTTCTGTAAAGTTTGAGTTTATTGATGTGTATCTTAGATGAGCATTAGGAAACTATTTAATGAATTTATGCAGATATTAAAAGTGGTAATACCGAAACAATAAAAATTCAATATTTTTATATCAATTTCACACCGTCATTAATCACGCTAAGTAGTTCAACTTTTCATTGAAAATTATCATTCTACAGGATACTTGCAGAATAAAAGTTCCATAATTGCATTGCTTTTAGGATTCTGCACTGTTTTCGCAAATTCATTAGTAACTGATTTAAAGTATAGTGAACTCACTGCTAACTGATTATTAATTTGTACGTAGATTATTAAAAATGATTCCTCAGTTGAAAAGAATTTTTTGACAAAGATAATTCACAGTTTGAATGAACTCAAAATAACAGGCACATTTTCTTTTCATCGTCTATAAATATATCTTTTCTACCAACAGGTGGTACTGCATTCATGTAGTATATACAAAAATTTATGTATTACTTTCTTAATTCAAAGTTCTTTATCACCGAAATTCAGTTTTTTTCTTCTCAAAGTTTTGCAGCTACACAGATTGATTGATTGATTGATTTTGGGGTTTATTGGCGCAAGAGCCGATTTCGGCTATAATGCGCCAAACATTTGTTTTAATATCTGTGGTCTAGACGGGAAGAGAAAGAAAGAACGAATTGAATGACAAGAAAGAGGGTCGAAAATAGAGAAGGATCACTAGGGTACCCCGGGTTCGTGAAGCCCGTGTTTACCAAAGACAGTAAACCCCGTGGGAAAAGGAAAAGATCACTAGGGCACCTCGGGATTGTGACACCCGTACTCACCTAAAGAAGGTGAGCCCCCTGAGGGGATGCAGCTACACAGTTTTGAATCACTTCGTTTCATATTAAATCAATAGAATTATGAGTATAAATTGTAAAGGAATCACACACACGTTTCGTTTTCTTTTTCAGTACATATTTACAAATGCCATACATCTGCTCACCATATGAAAGTGTACGCTATTTTCTCAATTCTTAAATGTGTGACTTCTGCAGAGTTCAGGGAAAGAGGCTGGAGAATATTCTACTTGTACTTCTTTTGGCTTGTGTGGTTGAAGTCCGAAAGCTTTGGAAATTTACGTTCTTTTTTTTATTTATAAAATTGAAACACACTTTAATATTTTCAGTTACTCTTTTTTTTAAGATAGAAATTCTATATTGGCTGTTACCGTAATGTATACAAAAATATAGTGTTCTCTTCTTCGTTCGAAACTTTTCGTTATAAAAGGTTTTTGAAATTGCAGGGAGGGAAGGAACAGAGTTTCAGAAATGATATAATGGAACCGTGGCTTTGACTATAAATTATATGTACTACTCGCTTTTAGCTAAACTAAAAAAGTGGAGCCTTTTATCCTAAAATTTCATAGCTTAAAGCTTTTGAAATGTAAATAAAAAGTTAATTTAATTGGAAAAATTTATTTTCATTTTGAGCGACTTTTTGAATGTGAAGTTAAGTCCAAAACAACAGAACAGTTTTTTTTCTCGAGCTTAAATAAACAATAACATACCTCGGTATAAATGTTTTTCATACCCTCTGAAACAGTAAATAAAATTAAAATATTTTTTTTAATGAAAATTGAACAGATGCTTGTAGTTACTACCTGTGCTAAAAAGTATTTCATGCATAGGAAAATTTTGGGCTCGACAATTTAATTAATTTTCCAAAGTTGTTTGATTTGTGACCTTAATTTGTAGAAGAAATTTAACTCTTACCTTTTTTTTTCTTTTCAACTGATTTAATTCAAAATGGGAAGCATGTTTTGCAAAACATAATGAATATAAACTTAATTATTAATTAATTTATTTTTTCTTTGTGTATGTATATTAATATTTTATTAATAATATAAATCTTATTTGCCAAATTTTATTTTTTAGCAGAGGATTTATTTCAGTAATTATTTCTTGCAAATCTGTGTAAAATGTTTCCCTTGCAATAGAATAGAATTTCAGTTAGTTAAAGTGCTGTAAATATACTGCTGTTTGTAAAAAATACAACACCTGAAGCAGTAGCGTAACGAAGAATATAAGCCCCCCCCCCTGCAAACTTAGATTTTGGGCTCTAAACCCATGTACGTACTTAGCGTAAGTCAAGCTTTGGCCCCCTAGAGTCCCTGCCCCTCCCCCCAATGCGGGGGTGTACGTTACGCCACTGACCTGAAGGAATCATCAGAATTAAATGAAATTTAATTCACAAACGACTTGTATTGGAAAAAATTGATGACGAAATTTTCAACGCAAAAAAAAAAATAACAATATCAAGCGTCCGAAATCACTTACTTTCTTCAGGGAAATCACCTTACAGAGTTTTTATTTTAACATCTGTGAATGGATTATCTCTGTTGGCACCTGCATGCGCTCTCTATCGTCCGTATGTAACACTAACCAGAAGCTGAATAACTGTCGGCAATCACTGACGTGGGTAACAACTGCTCTTTCTACGAAACCCACAATCACTTTTCTTATAACCTTTTAATTATTATTTGTTAAGTTTTATTAAAAAATTAGTGGAAAAACTTGGTCCGTCGAATTATTTAAAACTCGTGACACTCACGAACAATCTCCCTTAGGGATTTGACGAAATCCCTAATTTCATCATTTACCTACGACATAGTCACGTGAATCTATCAAACAATCACCAGATTCTCATTTAAACGGGCTGAGAAAAATACCGGTAAATAGTTGGCTTTTCTCTCCACCCCCAATTCTACGGGAATTTGCAGATCTGCATGTAAACGGAGCCACAGTCTCCAAAGGTCACTGTATGGTGTAGATCTATGGTGACATTCGTCCTTGGGCTATTCTTTGTGGATATCGGTATAAACTAACAAAACTAATCTGTTTTGAATAAAGCTTCCTCTTCTTCCCAAGCATGCAAACCTCGAAATTTTTCTCCTACAACTGACAGCTTCTGTCGATTTTTCTTTTTATTATTTATCATTCTTGTTCTGGATTGTTGATATTGTTTCTGTATTCCGTTTTTGCCATTTATTGAGTTAAATTCTATGGTTTTTCAGAAAAGGTGCTCTCTGGTGGACATTTTGGAACTAATCACCCCCCCCCCCAAAATTCCGTGAGCGCATTTCGTGTATAGCCCATATACAAAATTTCGTTTACGGTCTTTGTTTGGGCATATGGGCCGCTAGCGACCCCCAATCCCATATCTGGGGGGGGGGGATTTGATGCAGAACGAAGTCTTCGTTTTCATGCTTGGAAATGTGCTCCTGAATGGTCATGCATGAAGATAAAAGTTCAAATAGAATCAGAGCTGAAAGGCTGACAAGCATGACAAGTAGTGACGGAGCATGACAAGTAGTGACGGAGACTCTCATTGGCTGCCCGAAGGATCTTAGAAATTGAAACAAGTAGAAAAGGGGGGGGGGACTTGTCCAGTGGATTGAAAATCACGAGAACCCCATTATCAAAGCACAAACATTGTTTAGGTATCCACATCCTAAATTAAAATATGCATACGCCACCACAAAGTGGGCTTTGCCCCTTAAACCTCCTTAATTACTACATAAAAACAGTAATTTCATACGCCAACAACATCAAATGCTCTGCTGTAATTGAAACTGACTCAGTGTGAACTGTCACTGCTCTCCCGCTCATGATTGATTGTCTCCTTATTGTGTCGCTGGTTTCCCCTTCCTGACATCTTCCTCCATTTTGCTCGCCCGGCTTTACCTTCCGTAATTCCGTTACTACTGTTCTACTTGGTGGACCATTTCTTCGCATACTGAGTATAAGCGCTTCGCGCTGGCACTCGATAATTCTAATTTTCATTTTGTCCAGTAGAGGAAACCAAAAATGAAAAATTATTTAATGTGTAATTTAAAAATTGTGAATAGTTTTTTTATAAAAATTGCAGTGTAAATCTAAAAATTAAGGAGGATTATACAAGTCAAGAAGTATTCTTCTTGATCTTTTAGGGTTAACAACAGAGGTATAATTAGGGAGATTAATCATGTTTATGTTATTAGTAAGCTGAAGAGAATCAAAGAATATTTTAGCAATGTGTTGTAAATGAGATTTAAAGCTTTTAATTTTTAATGCTCTGCGGATGTGATCGTTTCTCATGTAGCGAGGTACTTTGACAATCACCCGAATAAGAGAATTTTGTAAAGTATCTAAAATATTTATGTTAATTTTAGCGGCATGTCCCCAAACTGGGCAAGTGTAAGCAATAATGGGACGCATCACGACTGTATAGTGTAGCACTTCGTTCTCAATACTTAATTCTGAACTCCTGAAAATTAAAGGGAATAATTTAAACATTATTCTCCCCGGAATTTATCACGCGTATGTTTTATTTGTTGTTTCAAAGTCAAAAATTAATCCAAGGTATTTTTTTTTTCATGAGACCATGGTATTGTACATGATAGGTGGAAATGGATTTGTGCGTTTTTGTGTGAAAATGACGGCGGTGGATTTTTCTACGTTAATGCTGATTTTCCACCTCTCATAGTAAGATTCGAGGAATTTGAGACGCTTATTGATCGCGAATGGGATGGATTTGGTGTTTATGTACGTTGCGTGCACGGCCGTGTCATCGGCATACATATTGATGTTAGTTTAGGAATAATTTGAAATATCATTGATGTAAAGCAGTGTTTCTCAAACTTTCAGTATTGGTGACCCATTTTTCAATCGTAATTTTTATCGCCCCCTTATACAAAAATAATACATTAAATGCAACAATAAAGCACTTTGAAGCTGAAGCTGCAATACGATCTTAATTACAAACCATATAAATTAACAAAATACGTATTAAATTATGTTTATGTTTCTTTTAAGTAATATATATTATAAGCAAATTACTTTTAAGTGTAGTAGTATAATTATTACGATATTTTTTTTCCTTTCGCTACTTTTGAAATTGGAGCAAATTGCAAAATGATATTTAATTAAAGATATATTTCCTCCATCATCCATTTCTAAATGTAGAAATGTCATTAGAAAAATAGTCTATGGTCTCTATCATATCCAGCACATCTAGCATTCTCGTGAACGTCTGCGTGAGTTTGGGCAACTAACTTATCGGACGTCTGGGCAAAACATGTAAAAATGCTTCATCTCGTAGAATTCCAGTTAGTCTTGGTCGAGTCGATACTTCTATAGCTACCGAATCTACTTTTAATGTTCATTTTATAATTTGCGCTTTTGTTATAATTCACAGTATTAAGTATTTACGGTAGTAGATTAACAAAAATATGTATAATTCTGAAGTCGTAAGCGAACATTCGACGATAATAAAGCATCAACAATTGCACAGACGAGCATAGTTCCAAAAATTAAATCAAATAAGTATGCTCAAAAATGTATAAATTTTCGATTTACCACTACTAAAGTAAATGGATAAGAAAAGCCCCCGTGAGTTATTTATTGAAAAATATATTGGTAGCAGACAGTATGTAACATAACTTAACCTAATAAACTTAAAAGATCTTTGGAAACACTTCATGGTGAGTACATTAACAAGTCTCGAGAATTCTTTTAATTAAAATTAAAATCATATGAAAAACAAAAAGCATTTAAAAAAAACGTGTCTGTGAATTAAAAAGCTTTACTTGCATCTTACAAAGTATCATACAAAATAGAATAGAAAGCCTCACACTACTGGCGAAGAGAACTTATTTTGCCAGCAGCCATTGAAATCTTAGAAACCATGTTAGGAGACAATTTTGCCAGAGTTGCAGTCTCTCTGCAACTGCAACTCTTTGGCAAAATCAATTGTAATCTTAAGCCTCAGAGAATTAGCATTTAGAATTAATGTTAAATAATGAAAAAGTATGTAAAATTGCGATGAAGAAGAATTGTGTTATTTTTAATATTTGAAGCGAGGAGACTTCAAAATGTCTTAACCCAGGAGCAGGCGCGCACTCGATACTAACGTTAATGGCCACGCGGGTGCCTGAGTCACCCCAATACATTTTTAATAATTATTTTTATTCTACACGATAAAAATCACAATTCTAGTGAATAATTTAACTAAGAGAACGATACTTACATTCAAGAAATTTTCGATTTTTCTTTGATAACTTGAGAAAAATTCCAATGAAACTGAACAAAAACCTTAAGATTGTAAAGAAGCGTTTGCCACTCTCAAAAAAGAGGCAAATATGTGACAAATACATTTTAGTTCCTCTGAAGGCTGTCATATACAAGGATACTATCAAGGTCATTGGTAAAAAATAAACAGTTTTCCCGGAATTAACGATTTCTTAAGCAAGGGATTACTTTGCGCCTCGTGCGAGCACTACCGGGTTAAAAGTGTATTCAATATAAAAATATGGACGTTAGTTCTAAAAATGAACTGTGTAAAACGTTTTTCATTGTGCTTTATATGTTTCAGCAAATTCATAAAAAATAAATTTTGGCGGAATAATCCTTCAATTATCTGTGTTTTTCGAAATATCACAAAACTCTTTCATATGGAATAAAGCGCAACAGAAATATATTATTTACAACTTTCCTAAATGACAGTGATGAATTTTTATCTTCCTACAATTTTTCTTTGGGTCTGGGTTTTCTTTTTTCTCTGAAAGAGTAGTATTTTAGATTTAAAAAGAAAACGTAATAAAAAAATCTCTCATCGTGGAAATACAGCAAATCAAACAAAATGTTTTTTTATTCGGTTACAGAATTAAAGATAGCTTTAAGTATATATGACGTAATATTGCCAGATGATATATATAAGTTATATTAGTGTAAATGTGTATTTTTTATTATGTCAGAAAATATTTTGTTTTAATTCCTTCCGGTAAATTAATTTTTTTGGAACTTTTATTTTTCATATGGTCACGCCCTCTTGTAGGGTTATCACTCTCCCCTAGGGGACACGCCCCACAGTTTGAGAAACGCTGATGTAAAGGCTAAAAAGTAACGGGGTCAATAAACTACCTTGAGCCACGCCGCAGTTAATGTTATGAGGGTCAGGGAGAGTTTCCTTAACCCTAACTTGAAAGGAGCGATTAGTTATGTAAGAGTGGAATAGGTGAGTGAGGGGAGGGGGAAGGTCGAGGTGATGAGTTTAAAAGTTAGCCCGTTTAGCGAGACGCAGTCGAACGCTTTCTGAATATCAAGAAAGACGACACCCGTACTTTTCTTTGCTTGGAATCCTTCGGAAATTGTTTCTGTGAGTTTAATTTGCTATGTGCAAGGTAGAGAGTTTACTTGTGAAACCATATTGATTAGGATTAATTTATTTTCATGCGCAAAGTTTTTGGTCTGGTTAAGATAATAGATTCTGTAATTTTACTTAGTAGATAAAAGAGAGATTGATCTGTAACTGGATGCTAATTTTGAATTTTTACCAGGCTTGAGAATAGGAGGAATAATAGCTTTCTTCCAGTTGGAAGGGAAGTGGTGAAACTTTGAAATTTTGTTAATAAGAATAGTTAAAATTAGTATGGCTTTAATAGGAAAGTTTTTTGTCATTTAATTCGTTATACAGTCTTTTCCGGACGCCTTCCTGAGGTCAGTCTTTTTAATATATGAAATAATTTCCGAAGGATTAGCAGTTTTAAGTGGTGGGAGGAAGGAATCAAGAGAAATGTATTTACAGTATTGTTCATAATTTCATCGTATATATCATAACTATTGTTAGGTCTAGTATTTTCAACAAAGTTACTTCGGATAGATTCAGCAAGAATGTTAGCTTTTTGTGTGTCTGATACAGCCGAGCCCGTGGAACAGTTGAGAGCCGAAATATTTGTGCGTTTGTTTTTGAGAAAATTTTGAGCCGCCTATAGGCTGTTGTCTTGAGTATTTAGAATTTTCAATTTATTATTCCAGGTTTTATTATAAAACTTTCGAAGTTCTTTTTTAACGTTATTTTGTGCTCTATTATAAAGTGTTTTGTAGTGTTTTGATGGTGTTTTATTGAAAAGTTTTCTGTGAGGATTTTTCTCTCACATAAGAGGCGGAGTATACGTGCCTTGCTTGCTTTCGATTGGTCGGGAGGCGTGGCTATGAGCGGCGAGAACCTTTACGGTGAACTCAGAAATTTTAGTTTCCAGAACATCATTGGAATCATTCTGTTTGGATAATAGGTAAAAAAAGAAAAGTTTTTATTGAAAAATTTCGAAAAAGAGGCCAATTAGAGGAGATCGCTCTTGGAATTGAGGGATCTATAATTGAAGTTTTAAGTTGAAATTAAGAATCACAGGATTGTAATCAGAGGACAGTTCCCGTAAAGAAAAAATGGAGAATGGAAAGTAGAAATTTCGAATAAGGGCAATGTCAATAGTGTTGGCAGAATTGATGCCAAACCTAGTGGGGGTCTCAGAGAAAGCAATATTTAAGTTCAAAATATGAGCAAAATTGAGAAGTCGAACACCTCTATTTGAATTTACTTTACAATTCCAGACATTGTGAGTGAAGTTAAAATTACCAAAGACAACACAATTGCTGCTGGTTTGGAGAAGATTCTCCAAATCAATTGTAAATAAGTGTTTGTTGGATTTAGGAGGAATAGAGACTGATACGATCGAGATCGGATTGCGCTCAGGAGGAGTGAGAATAACGATCGTGGTTTCAATCGTTTGAAGAGAAGGGGGGCATAGTAATGTTTAATAGAGTTATTAATAAGAAGGAGAGTTTCACTGTAGGCTCTTTCGTTATCTGTGATGCAATCATCTCTATAGAATGCGTAATTAGCAATGTTGACATTTTGTGTGGGTATCGTGTGTGTTTCTTGTACAAGAAAAGCGTCCGGAGCGTGCTTCTCTATAAATAGACGCAGTTCAACAAAATTTCGTTTGCGCTGTAGAAAGCCGTTTATAGGGGAAATTTAATTATAATCACCTGGTATATAAAAATCATTAAAATACACCTTTTTTGTTAAGTAAAAGCTATCCACGCTGGTCCTTAGTTTATAATTGTTTAAATAGATGTCGCCAGTGCCGGTATAAGCTCATTTCGGGCCTTGGGCGCAGAAGACAGACGCGCCCCTTTGGCACTGATGGATTCAAGAGGGGGATCTTGAATCCGGTTAAGTCCAGCTTGTCTGAGCCCTTCTGGTCCCCTGAGCGCCCAATGGATAAACCTGCACTGGATGTCGCACTGAATTTATTAGTACTCAGCTTGTACAAATTTTTGTTGATAAGATTCATGCTTTCAAAAAATGGTAAAAATACAGCACTACGTTCCAATAAAGAGCATTTCAATTTGGCACAATATGTCCAGAAATTTTAACCCACCAGACCGGACATTGTGTATTCTGTCTTAATGCTAAAAAAATAGCTTAATTAGAAATTCAGGTTGCATTAATCTTTAAATAATTGATACGTAAATAAGTACCTTAGTCACAGGTATTTTTTTTCTTCCAATTTCATGTTTATGAAAATTCTTAATTGAAAAAGTTCAATTATTGTATAAATGTTTGGAAGAGCAATAAAATCTTGTACTCACAGAAATTTATTAAAAGTAGACTATTACAGGATTTGTTTGAAAGACTGCATTTTGTTAGCCTAATTATTACATATTTATTCTATTTTAACTATAAATCAAAGCACTCATTAAATACGCGCGTGTAGTCATTCTTTTCCCTTAGTTCATTTAATGTACTTATTACTAATATGCCACCTGTTTGACGTAGTCAGATGGAGGCCCACGAAATTCAACATGGCATCGGGCTAGATTGTACGCCTGTCTTTAGCCGTAGCTTTGAGCACCATGCGGGTGACAGCACGATTTGGCTCAGTTCCACCCCAATTTCGAGGGAGAACACCCTGAGAGTGGTCAGGGGCCTCCCACCTCTCTTCCCCTTCCATCAACCTCACGAGAAGACTTGCGGCTATTTAGAGTACCCCCATGCCGTGAAGGCACTATACATTTACAAACATCCATGCCTTCTCCGGGATTCGAACCCAGGCCCTACGGCACAGTAGTCAGCGTCGCTAACCACTATACCCTATACCGGATGGGCGACCTTTTTTACCTTTAATGTACTTATATATATATATATATATATATATATATATATATATTATATATATATATTATATATATATATATACATTGAGTTAAGCTAGCACTAGATTTGAAAAATTTAAAGAGAAACACACACACACAAGTTTGTCTTTTAAATCCTAAAATTTTACAAAAAAGAATACTGAATTTACTCGAATCTAAGCTGCACTTTTTTCCAATGTTAAGGCTATTCCTAATTGGATGCAGTTAGAATCGAAGGCAGAAAAATTTCTTCAAGGTGGGGGGAATTGAACATTATACTGACGGGTTAGAGGACTTACAGTTGGTATTTAAATTTTTTTAATATTGGTAAAATCAATGAATTATTCATTTATTAATTCGCATTTTAATTTTTTTAAAAAATATTCCTTAAGTATCTTGATAAACCATTTTACACTATTTTTCAGAAAATTGTGTTGAGAATTAGGAGTGCGGCTTAGATTCTAATAAACACGGTATTTTTTTCTCACCTTCTATGTTATTTTTAAAACTTTTTCAGTGTCATTTAAACAGAACGGCCCTTATTGAGAGTTAAAAACAAAAGGTTCACATTCAAACGAAATATTCTATTTCGGGCACATTTGTCACCCTTAATGTAGTTATACCATAAAGATAACAAGATAATCAGCATTTCCCCCTTTATATCAAACGAGGCAGTAAAAACCTTGTCAACAGAAGCATATCTACTTGTATCCCGAGGTCAGGTGTTCATAAACTTTTAAAGTCATATATCACCACGCAGTACAATTATTATATTTTTATAAAAGATACAGAGTCGTTATACAAATTTTAATAGTCATGATCGGCTTTTCAATTCAGAGTAAAATAAAATAATTATGTTCCAGGTCTCCAAAGTGTAAATAATAATATTTATAAGAAAATATTTTCATACAGATTTTCAAATTTCGTCCAAATACCGCCCTCAACATTTGCCGTCCCGGACATGAGTCCGGTTTGTCCGGCCCTAGAGCCGCACCTGAGATAAATTCCTTAGAAAAAACCGTGCAAAAAAATACATGCGACATATGATAGATTAAAGCAGGGGTCGGCAACTCTTTAGCTGTGCCGTGACACACCAATCTACCAACATACACTCACTTCCAAAAGTTAAGCACGGAGAGGAAAATGCTAATTTCCGGATGCCAATCAAAATTGAAGAGGATGCAATTTGCTGCAGAGGTAGATGGAAGTATGCAAATATGTTAGGTAACAGCCAATCGTGCTTTCATGTCAAGAAATATACAAAAAGGGCAGCCTTATAAGAAGCCAGCTTTATGAAGGGTTACAGAAGTTGATTGCAGGTGATGATAGGTGTTTAAAAAACTTTCGCACAATTTGTTTTCAAGACATACGTGTTTCTATGACTTCAAGAAAACTAATGGAAGATTCGACGCCCTGGCGTGCTGTGGGGTGCATTGAAGCAGGACAGTCGATCACAGATGTTGCTCTTTTCTTCGGCGTTCATCATTCTGTAATTTCACGTTTATGGAAACAAATCCAAACCACACAGACAGTTGTCCGAAGGCCCGTAGGTGGTCGCCCAAGGGTTACATCCCCCGCGGAAGATCGATATATTGCTATTGTAGCCAAGCGGAACCGCAGAGCGACTTCCAGACGTGTGACATCTATGGTTACAGTGTCCATTGGTAAGGCTATATCTGCAGCTACTGTACGTCGAAGATAACATATGAATGGACTGTATGCCCGGGTACTTCGTGCTTGCGTTCCTCTATCCATACAATCAAGAGGGGCACGATTCAAGTGGTGCCGGGAATATGGCAATTGGACTGTGTCTGACTGGGGCACAATCTCGTGTTTACTGATGAGTCAAGATTTTCTCTGGAGCCAGATGACAAGCGTATAAGGATATGGCGTAAACAAGGAACACGCAATCAGCCCCAAAACATCACCGAACATCACGCATTCCGAGGCGGATGCATTATGGTGTGGGCAGGGATTTCATTAGGATACCGCACCGACCTGTACATCTTTAAACGGGGATCTGTGACGGCTGTCCGGTATCGATATGAAGTCCTAGAACCCATTGTGAGATTCTACGCTGCAGCAGTTGGCCCTACTTTTGTTTTAATGAACGATAACGCACGTCCTCATAGAGCTGACATCGTCGATGACTACCTGGAGAGTAAAGGGATTGCGCGTATGGCGTGGCCAGTATATTCACCCGACCTTAATTGCATTGAAAATCTTTGGGATGCTCTCGGCCGTGTTGTATCTTCACGTTTCCCACCTCCAGCCACTCTTATTGAGCTGGAAACTTCTCTACAAGAAGAATGGTGATTGCTTGATTCTGCGGTGGTTGACCACCTAGTTGAAAACATGGTCAGAAGGTGTAAACTTTGCATACAGAGGAAGGGGGATCACATTCCCTATTAATGTCCTTTTTTTCATTTTATGCTGTTTATTTTCACTTTATACATACAGTGGTGGCAAAAAGTCCTGAATACACTCATTATTTAGCGTAATTTTTGTGTTTGACTTCATTTTTCGTTGTGAAATTATCGCACTATCTTAAATATTGTTATTGATTTTAATGTATTTTTTATGCTGTTTTTAAATCTACTACTAGCTTCTTAATGACTAAAATAGTTTTTGTAGTAAAGCAGCCTGAACACAATAATGTGAAATATATGCAGAATAAAACAATATAGAATAACATAATAGGCAAAGAAAAATAACACGAAAATTGACAAATACGGTATATTTAATAAGCATTTTGAAAATTACATTGTTGTCACATGTTAGAAAATCAATATTTTACGGGCCAGCCGTTTTTATCAATTACGGCTCTACATCTTTTTGGCATGGAATGCACCAATTTCAAAAGCAGATCTTTCGTGACAATATGGTTGAAGGAAAATATTAAAGCTTCAATTAATTCACGTTTGTTTGAAGGTTTTTCTTTGAAATTTCATAACCAATTTTAAACCATAAGTTCTCAATCGGATTAAGGTCGGGAGACTGTCCTGGCCAGTTCATTCTATTCACAGGTTCTTCTATTCACAATGGTCATTCACATTCTATTCACAATGGTCTTTCAACCATTTCTGGACTACCTTTGCACGATGACAAGGGGCGTTATCGTCCTGAAAAATCCATGACTGATTCCCAAAAAGATCTCTCGCAGTTGGTAGCAATTTATTTTGTAGTATTTCAATGTAATCCATGGCTTTCACTGCTCCACTAACGGTGTGAAGTCTTCCAACACCATGAGAAGACATGCAACCCCATACCATCACTTTTGTCGGGTACTTTACTGTGGGCTTCAGACACTGAGGGCTGAATTCCTCATGAGTGCGTCGTCTTACATAGGCACTACTTTGGTTGCCAGAAATACAAAACTGACTCCTCGTCACTAAATATTACTTTTACCCAGTCTTTAATAGTCCATAATGAATGTTCCCTTGCCCACGTCAATCTCCTCTTGCGTTGAAATTCAGTCAGTAATGGTTTTGGGCGCTCTTTACAGCCTCGGAACCCAATTTCAAGCAGTCTTCCTCTAACAGTTCTTGGGCACAAACTCACATTTGATGTCAAAGTCCATTGTTTCAAAATTCGCGAGGAATTACGCTTTCTGTTTGAAAGTGAAATTCTGTGCAATAACCTGTCTTCACGTAAAGATGTTTTCTTGGTCGTCCTGATCGCCCCCTGTCCGCAATAAAATTTGTTTCTGAAAATCTTTTCAAAGTTCTCACAACAGTAGAAAGGCCACATGATACTTTAGCAGCAATTTGGCGCATAGAATAACCTTCTTCCTTCAAATGTATTATTTTGTATCTTTTATTCTCAGGCAGATATGAAAATTTAGCCATAATTCCAATATTTTCCACAAACGCACTTCAAATTGCTTTCAATGTACTATTTTCCACAAGCACACACACACAACTGCATTCAATACAATAAACCACGTTTCACCTTTTTCTTTGAACCCTTTATCGCTACTGCTCTCTGATTGGTTGAAATAACGGAGCATTTCATTGGTGGAAAACACACTCACTCATTCTTACTGTGACCTTGTGCTTTCTTGTCAAGGTTTTTTCAACATATAAATTAAACTATTTACTTTAGATGAAATCTACAAACAGATTTGAAATCAGCATGAAAAAATACATTAAAATTAATAACAATATTTAAGATAGTGCGATAATTTCACAATGAAAAATGAAGTCAAACACAAAAATTACGCTAAAAAATGAGTGTGTTCAGGACTTTTTGCCACCACTGTAATTCTGTTTAAGTCTCCAGTATGACATTATCTGATAACTTACAAAAGTTTAATATTGTTTTTATTTCTGTATATAATTATTGATTTTGCTTTATGTATAAATATATATGCTACTTGACTGCCAAATTTTGTGTCAATTAAAGCAGTATTTGTTGATTTTTTTTGCATTTTACATCTTCGTGCTTAACTTTTGGAAGTGAGTGTTAATTCAGCATGCCATGCAATAAGAAAAATTCGATTCCTTCGACATTATATGCAGAGTTAGAAAAAAAAGTTTAAAAACATAGATTTGCGATTTTATTATATGTTAATCAAGCATCATTTAAAGATATTTATTGACATAAAAGTAAACAACATAAAATATAACTATTCCTTCAACATAAATAAAAATTAAAACTGCAGATAAATATGTATTTTTTAAAAATTGGTAATAAAATAAGGAGTAAACTTAAAATATGACTATATATTTCTCAATATAAATAAAATTTAAAATTGTACATATATTATGCATTCTTAAAAATATTAATGAAACAAGAAATAAACAACATAAAATATAAGTGTCAATGCAACAAAGTTAAATAAAAAAAATTAAAGTTTTAATGTGAACCTTGTCCCTGTACAGAGCTCTACTTTATGTCGCAACATCAGGGGTATAATTTGTGACTTTCAATTTGACATAGGATTCGGAATGTTCAGCAGTCAAACAATTTCTTAGTGGACTCAAAATATATTTCATATGAGATAAAATTTGCTCACATAGATATGTGGAGCCAAAAGCAGAAAGCAGAGCATACACTATTTTTTTCAAACAATGACATACAGCAATTTAAAATAGCTGTCGATTTATTGCTTGAGTTGTCTTCCAGATTTTTCCGTAACTCTGTAAATTTTGTTATCCCATAATTCTGAAGATGTTATTTCAATACGTTCCATTTCAAAATTATCAATTTTCATCTGACAAATCGAATGGGATTATTAATGGGACCATTATAAATCAGGTTTGATTTGGAAGGAAAATATAGACACATACAAACTTCAAAGTCTTTCATCCTTTAGAAAACTCTTCCTTAAGTGCTGCAACGTAGGTTTGAAGCTCATCTTTGTTTATGGATGATGTGTTTTCAAGCGCTTTAACATTTGGGAAATATTAGAAAAGGTATTAGTGTTAATATCAGTGGAGAATATATTTAATTTTATGTAGAAAAGTCTTTTCAATATTCAAAAAGTTCAAACACTGTTTGACTCTTTCCTTGCAATCCTAAGTTTAGTTATGTCTGTCAGAAACATCAATTTACATAATCATTCCTCATCGTCTAATTTGGGAGAAAAAGTTATCCTTTCTCACTAAGAGAAAGGATAAGTGCTGAAACACAAACTTATTCAAAACATTACCACAACTGAGCTAAAGGAAGATCCCTATATTCACTTTCCATTTCTTTTAAAAGAGATTTAAATTGTCAATGTGCTAATGAAAATCGAGACACTATAAAACTAACTATTTTAACTACAGTGTTCGTTACAAATATTAAGCCCTGAGACGAAATTTTGGCAACTAAACTTTTCTGATTTATTATGCAATGGAAGTTCAATATGATTTTCAAAAAGTTTGACAAGTCCTTTTTCCTTGCCAATCATTGCAGAAGCGCCATCAGTAGTTACGCAAAACATTTTATTTATATTGATATTTTTCTTTCATTAAAAAAAGACTATTCTGTTCTATAGTTGTACCAGACAGAGGAATCATGATGCATTAATGCGATCTTTGTCACAATATCGTGCAATTACTGTAAGGCGTGCAACATACGTATATACTTGCCTCCGAGTGAGTGAATATTAACGTCCCACTGTTCAGCTACACGACGGCTTTTGGGGACTGTCCGCGTAATTTTGAACCATGGTTAAGTGACGCGGACGACACCTGAGCTCTGGCACCCCTCTCTCCTAACTACCACACCAGCGGGAGGACGTTTGATCTCTCGACAGATTTTACGTGCATCGCGCCCCTACACGGCGGGTCTTTAGTGGTACTGGTATCAAACTCAGGACCTGCTAGCCATGATCCGATGCCTAGATCACTCGGCTACCGCGGTCACATGAATTTTCATGCTTGGGGCTATTTAACGAGCGGCGACTATATAGTTAAAGTAAGTCGGTACCCTCTATCCCGCTAATGTTAAATTGAGCATTTTTATGTGCCTTTTTCTCATAAAATATTAAATGTACAGACTTAAATTTTTTTCTGTATATTAATTAGACTTTTTATTTAAACTGAAGTGAGCTTTTTCAAATATATTGTTTAGTTTTTTCAAAAACTTTCATCGTAATGTATCACTATGAATTTTTTGAAAAATGTCATTTTTTTTCACGATAACCGACTTTTACAAAAATATTATTGGTATATTAATAAAAGTTCACTTCAGTATATATATTAACATATCAGTAATATTCAGTGAAGATTGCAAGTGCTTCCGTTGAATAGGTTCTGAGAAAATGGTACACGCATTTTTAAAAACACCGTTTTGAGATAATTGCATTTTTATTATAAAATGTCACTTCATCAAAAAAATTATGAATTACAATCTGTATTTGCACTATTTTTTAAATATTAGCTTATTCTCAATAACTTCTAAGACTTTTTACTTATTTCTTTTACTTAGATTTCTCAGAAAATACATGTATAGCATTTTTCACTTTTAATCTATCGAGATATTTTATAGCATTTGCATCATTTTTCTCAAATTATGCATCAATTTTTGAAGAATTTTATGTTCTGATTCATTACTGTCCATCCAAGTTGACTATAAGTATTATAAATACCATGTAAAAATGTGTCAATACATGAAAATCTGGCTTTGGTAATATATCATTATACGACATTTCGAAAAATTTCATTACTGTTTTATAAATTCACATGTAAACACAATTTCTTAAAGTATCAGAATTAAAAGGATTCTTAAAATATTACATAAATGGTATCCAAAACAACAACAAGAAAACTGATTTTATGTTTTTAAACATGAAATTTGTGTATTTTTTTGTATGTAACAAGTTTTGTGCAACAAAAAAGGGCATTGCATTTTGGGATATATTTATGTCCCTTTTACTAAGAAACTATTGAAAACAAAGCTTAAAAATTTGTGTGTACATTAAATAAACATTTATCTTTATACAGAAGTGAAATTTTTTTAAAAAATTGATCAGCCTGTTTAAAAATGTAATTTTTGCACAGTAGAATAATGAATTTTATAAAAATTTTCCTTTTCTATGTTACGACATCTGCTTTTTAGCTAAATGTCTGAGGAATATCTCAAAAATTTCACTTCAGTATACACAATATATATGAAATATAAAATAAAAAATTCCAGTTCATGCATACAATAAATTTATAGAAAAAGAAGACACAAATTAAGAAATATAATACATGAATATATCACATTTCGAAAAGTTTCACTAGTGCTTTGTATATTCACATGTAAACACAATTTCTTAAAGTATCAGAATTAAAAAGTTTCTTTAAATATTACATAAATGATATCCAAAACAACAAGAAAACTGTTTTTATGTTTTTAAACATGAACTTTATGTAATTTTATGTGCATAACAAGCTTTAAAGGTAACGACAAAAATCATCCCGTATCATTACATATATATGTGTACTTTTTCTCAGAAACTGTTAAATATTAAGACTTTATGCTGAAGTGAGATATTTCAAATATAATGTTAAGTTTTTTCAAAACAATGCAACATAAAAATATTACTATGAATTTCTTGAAAATTTTCATTTTTTTCTACGATAAATACTTTATGTAAAATTGTTTTGGGAAAATTTATAAAGGCACACTTCAGTGTACATGGTTATGTTCAGTGTACATATGAGTTATGTTTTACTGAAATTTTATGAGCATCCTTGCATTATTTTCTGAGAAAAAAGAACATAAATTTTTATAAACAAACTTTTTGAAAAATGCATTTTTAACATGAAATGTCACTTTATCACAAAAATTATGACTTCCAACATGTATTTGCCACATTTTATTCAACATTAGCATCAAGTCAATATATTTTAAGTAAAAAAAGCATCAAAAATGTTTTCAAATTGTCAGAAAATACATACATAACATTTTTCAGTTTTTGTTTAACAAGATATTTTGTAAAATTTACATCTATTATCACAAAATCGCTATAAATTTTAGAAGAATTTGTAGCATTTATGTATTACAAATATCAAAGTAGAGCAAATATCATCATAAATATAATGGGAAAAAATTTATCTATATGGTTTTGGTGTGCATTTGAAAAAACATGATTTTATGTCATTTCGAAAGTTTTCATATGTGTTCTGTGTGTTCGCATGCAAACATAAGTTTCTAAGACTTTTAAATTTCAAAAGTTTCTCTAAACTGTACACATGATTTCTTAAACAGCAAAAATAAAACTGTTTTTATGTTTTTAAACATGATATTTAGGTATTTTTATGTATTTAACCAGCTTCTTGCAACGACAAATGATATTACACATCTGAATTTTTGTATGTACAATTCATTCAGAAACTTTAGAATATTTAAGTTTAAAAACTTGTCTGTACAGTTAAGTAACATTTATATTTATACTAAAGTGATATTTTTTTTAAAAAAATTAGTTTTTTTAAAAAACAGACTTATTTATCAACACTGAATTTATTCAAAGTTGTTTGTTTTTTGACACATGTGCTCTTAGCTAAATGTTTTTTGTTGTTGTAATATTTTCAAAATACCACTTCAGTATCCACAAAAATGCATAAAGAATATATAATGTAAATTTGCAGCTTTTTTTTTTCACATACAGTAAATTTAGAAAAATTTTATTTTTTTAAAAAGTAATTTTAAAATTATAAATTATGAAAATAGTAGTTTTGAAAAAAATCATACCTTGTGAAAGTAAATTGATAAATTCAAAGAAATAATACTTTAAAACTCTTGGAAACATGTTGTAACTCGAAATTCCGCCACCAAACTAATACAGTAAATCGAACAGTCAACTGTTATCTAAAGTTAATTGCGTTTGAATAAACAAAAAGAAGGCTTTGCAATTGTTTCAGGATATTTAAAAGGCAAATATCTGTCAAAAGGGGGCGTGGCCCACCAGTTGATAATTTTTTAAAAGTCATTTTGACATAGTTCTAATTGAAAATATGGCATAAATGTTATATCCCTAGAAAGGTAATGAAATACAGATTTCAGAAATATCAAAAACTCAAAATCGATCATTCCATGATTTTTACCCTACTGACCTTAAAAGGGCATTAGTTTTATAAAATTAGATTCACACTTCCTGTACCTAATCATCCCAAGGGCGTTTTTTTTTTCACCGAATTTATTTTCAGTTTAAATTAAATACTTTGATAAAATAACTATTTTTGCTTTGTATATTTCAGCTGCAAAACGTTTGTCAAGCAGAATTTTGATTTATACTGAAGACATTTATTTATGCTTTTTCCGTCGGGAGTAAAGGGCAAACTACTTTCCTTTTTGTTCACTGAGCCATAATAGTTCATTTTACAAATATTACTCAGCAATTTTTATTTGCGTTGAATTTTTAACGCTAATAATAAGCCACATTTAAACAGAGGATGTGTTCTTTTACAAAAAGCACACAAACTACAAGCAAGCTGATTCAGCAGAATCGTTTTATGGCAGACTACTCAAAGTGAAAAATGTTTATGTAAAAATGTGAGAGGCGTTGAAAGGAGACAGAATGGTTTAGCTTTATCTTATAATTTTGTAGAGATTAATGGCATGCCATAGTTTTCCGAGCCCTGCATTAAGAGGATAGGTTCCACAGATGAAAAATTTCTAAATATTTTTCTAAAAAAAGTAATAATGAAATGCATGTTATATATTATTAAGCAATTAATTTTTATTACAAAAAATTAAAATTAAAGCACAATGAAAATTTATATAAAAGTACAAAATACAACATATAAAAATTCAAATTGAAACTAAGAATACCAACGACTATTCATCTCTAATTGATAACAAGCGTGCACGTTTATTATGAACTGCATCAAAAATGCTATCAACAGTAGATGTGTCAGATACGTCTAG